>PVJO010005878.1:0-94186 GCA_004026905.1 Hystrix cristata
ACACTCGGCGTCCAAAGGTCATAAATAGCAGCCTGTAGCCTGTACTCGGCCCATGAACAAGATTGGCCCACAAGATATATTTATGAACCAGGAATTTGATACCACTATTTTTAAATTAAGGACTCTTTCATAAAACTCAGATATCCAGCTTCTATTCAAAAACTAAACACCATGGGACACTGGGTCTACATGGCTACCCCAAGGGGAGGGCTGAGCTGTCAGGCTCTGCCAGGACAGAGAAGCCGGCGGGCACTCCATCGTCACCGGCTCTCTCCTCGAGGCTGGCTCCTCTCCTTCCTGTCTCCTGCCCAACTGCGCTGCAGACTCTCCAGTCCTCAGACTTGTCTCAGGACCTCAGCAGCCAAGACTACGCGACACCCCAGGCCCAGGTGAGCCTAGCATAGGTGCTGTCTGTCCTTGGGCTGCTTGGTGTCATGAGGAGGAGTCAGTCTGCTGTCTGAAGCTGCCAGAGATCCAAATTCCAGTCCCCATAATCCCTACTGTTGGCAACTGAGAAAAGACGTGAAAATACATTCTGAGGAGGAGACTAGCAGGCCTGGAAGAGTTCTGCTCTTTCTGTCACGTGCCATTCTTCGCTAAGCAGTGTGACATCTGGTTTCCTCTTCTTTGTCCCCAGTGTTTTGTGACAAGGAAGTAAAATACCGGACAAGAGAATGCAAGGGGAGGAGTTGGCGGAGGAAATGGACAATGTGTAAGAGCTGGGGACAGGGCGAGGGAAGAAAGGCATCATGCAGCTCAGGAGAGATGGTTGTCAGGGAGCTGAAGCCTGGATTTCCCATCTTCCCGTGTAAGTGTGCTTTTCACCAGCTCTGGCCACAAATTTGGACAGGAACTGTGGGGTCTGTGGAACATTAGGTCCAAGTGAGAATGTTGCCCAGGCTCTGATCGGCAACAAGGAATCCAGCCAGGCAGGTGGCCGTATGGCCAGCTGGGGCAACTGGTCTGGCAAGTGGGCCATCCTGAAGGAGCAGGCATGGGGCTGGGTCACTCTGGGTCTCCACCCAACTCCAGGTCAGCCAGGGAACCAGCCAAGGGGCAGAATCCATTGTGCAGCAGGGAGACCTGAAGTGAGCCCAAGCACATGGCCCTCAGGACCCCGGTTTAGTCTTGCACAGGCTGTGAGATTCTGCATGGAGAGGGGGGTGGAGCTGAAAGCCACCTAAGGGAGCAAAGTCACACCATGTGAACATCAAAAGTATATATGACGAATGCAGGTGGCACACACCTGTAATGCCAACACTCAGGAGGCTGAGGCAGGAGGATCTCCGTGACTTTGAGGCCAGCCAGAGTGAGTTCAAGAACAGCCCAAACTACATAGCAAGACCTTGTCTCAAAAACACAAAAACAAAAAAAGTACATACAATGTGCTAGGATTTAAGTAAAGGGAAACTAAAGATGAACTGAAAGAGATTTTATTTGTATAGTAGTTCCCCCTTATCCACGGGGGATATAGTCCAAGATCCCCGTGGAAGCCTGAAACCATGGACAGTACCAAACTCCATGTAGACTGTGCTTTTTCCTCTGTGTACATAGCTATGATGGAGTTTAACTTACAAACTAGGCACAGTAAGAGATTAACAATAGCTAATCATAAATAAAATATAACCATATGCTATAAGTCATGTTAAACTTGTGAACTGTCCATTTCTGGAATTTTCCATGTAACATTGTCAGACCCCATCTGATGGCAGGTTAGATGAAATCACGGAAAGCAAAATTGTTGTGTAAGGGGGGATCTCTGCACACACCCTTTTCGGAACACACCTTGCACACACAAGCTAAGGCTTGTCAGTCTGAGCTTTTCTTTCTCTGAACCTCTTGCCTTTCTTACAATTAGCTCTTGGTGGGAAACCAGCAGAATAAAAATGTCCCTTCCTTTCCTCATGACACAAGAGCCTTTTCTGCAAAGTACCTGGTCAGTGTGAATCCTTTGACCCCCTAACCCTCGAAGGATGGGCTCAGCCCGCTGTCACCAGCACAGCCACCAGGCCCCGGGGACCTCATTCCCAACAGACTCTTCCAGGCGATGAGTATACACCTGGAATGAGCATCCCGGCTTTTGGACTTCTAAATGAAATGGGAAATTAGCCCAGACCATCTATTCAACTACGACCTCACAAATGTCATATATTGTCAAATGTTCTACAAAGAACAAGTCGTGCTGGATGTGGTAGCGCACACTTGTAATCCCAGCACTCTGGTAGGCTGAGGCAGGAGATTCACGAGTTCCAGACCAACTTGGGCAACTTAAAAATTTTAAGAGAACTCCAAGAAGCTTCCTTAATGAGTCATGAGACACAGGCACCCAGATGACTTGGGCTCCAGTGTCTTCCATCGACTACCTCATGGCGACCTCATAACCCGGCCTCCTTCAGCTTCTGCTTGTCCGAGGTCCTCGGTTCTAACAGTTGCTATCGTCCCAGTGTGGACGGCTGTGATCTCGCGCCTGCGGTGGCTGCTATGTGGGGGTCTGGGGGACACAGAGTCAATAAAATGATTCCAGGGTCTGGCGCTAAATCACAGCCATTCGGTCGGCTCCGGGTCATCTGAGTGAGCTGTAAATGCCAGCAGGGAAAGGAAAGCCTGGCACCACCCTTCTCGTGGAAAGTAACCACTTGATCGTTCTTCCTTCTTCATTAGTCCTCTGAGTCTCCCCGCTGCATTTCACAAGTGGCATAAACACAGGGGAGATGAACATGAAGGGAAGCTTCCAATCTCACTTGGAGACTGCAGGTTCTCCCCACCACGTCACCAAACCCTCACTGGCACCAGCACTGGGAGCAAGCAAGGCAACCGGGATGATGCCTTGATGTGTGGAAAACAGGAAGAAGAGGGAAGTAGCCCAGACCATCATACCACCTACGCCACTCCCAGAAGTCATCTATTGTCAAATGCTCTATAAAGAACAAGTTGTGCTTGGCATGGCAGTGCACACCTGTAATCCTAGCACTCTGGTAGGCTGAGGCAGAAGGATTGCAAGTTCCAGACCAGTTTGAGAAACTTATTTTTTAAATTTAAAAAAAATTTTTTTAAAGGTGGGGGATGTAGCTCAGTGTAGCTCTGGGTTCAACACCCAGCATCCCCTCCCCACAAAAGAACAAGTCTTATTTTTATGACCAAAACCAGTTACTTTTTAGAAAGCACAATGTCATGAATTAAAATCAAAGCATCTCAAGTGATGTAGCTTTCTTCTCACTAAAAATTAAACACCTAGGGTGGGGGTTGTAGTTCAGTGGCAGAGTGCTTGCCTAGCATGTGTGAGGTCTTGGATTCAATCCTCATTACAAGAATGGAATGAATGGAGACGGGGAGAGGAGGGGAGAGGAGGGGAGGGGAGGGGAGGGAGGTGGAAAGAAAGAAAAGAAAAATGAAATACTTTCAAAAATTATCGGGCTGAGGATTTAGCTCGGTGGTTAGAGGGCTTGCCCCATAAGCACAAGGCCCTGAGTTCAATCTCTAGCACCAAAAAAAATAAATAAATAATCAATCAATTTAAATGGTGGTCTGGGTTTTATTTTCCTAATTATTACTATTTTCAAGGAGCCCCATCCAGTTTAAAACTTGCCACCCTGCCCTATGTCCTGCCTCGGTTCCCTCCTCCCCCAGAGCCCCAGACTGAGGACTTCACCTCTGCCAGCTGCCTGATCCACAGGGACAGGCCAGTCTCACCCTCTGCCTCACCTCTCCCGCAGTACTGGCTCCCAAGTCACCTGGGCAGGTGACCTCCAGGACAAGTCACCCTCTATTTACACCCCTGGCTGGTGCAGGGACAATGCAGATTCTGTTCCTCAAAAGGGATGTCTTCAGATACTATTCACTCGCTCACAGCTAGAAACAAATCTGCCCTCCCCATCTTGTTCCAAGGTTCCAACGTTGTGCCCACCAGCAGCCAGCTGAGCAACCTGCTGTGGTGCTTACAGCTACCTGCTCCTGGCACGGGCCGCACACCCCTGCGGAGCTTGTTAGAAACGCAGAATAGCAAGTTAGCCCAGGCCTTCAGAAACAGAGCCTGAAAGGAAAAGTCCCCCAGACAGCTTGCGCACACATGAAAAAGTGAGGCCTACTGCCTAGAGTCTATTTTTGAGATAGGGTCTTGTTACGTCGTTCAGGCCGGCCTTGAACTCACTATGTAGCCCAGGCTGGCCTAGAGAATGCATGGCAATCCTCCTGCCTCAGCCTCTTCAGTGCAGGATTTACAGGCATGAGCTACCACCCCCGGCTAGAGTTTACGGTAACCTTCAGAGTTCTCAGAGACCACAAGCACAGGGATCTAAATGCAGCCTTGTCGGCTGTACCTGTGCAATTCATTACCCTCTTTGTAATGTCTTCTAGGTGTCTCAGCAACACAGCCAACTCCTACTCATCCTTCCATGCCCAGCCCAAAGATCACATGCCCACTGAAACCACCCCGGCACTGTGAATCAAAACTAATGACTCCCTCTGCTCTGCTCCCTGGCTGCTCTACATCTATATCCAGTATGTACCACTATTATACAGTCCTCAGCATATGGTGGTTCTGTGCTCATAAAAGTGGGTGTTATTCAAAGACAAAAGGCTTGGCTTGTTCCTCTACGTCCTACACCCAGCCCAGGACTTGGAGTGGAGGCTCAGTAAATGGCATATGAAAACTACCTTTGGATCTTTCCCTTCATTGTTTTAGAGAAAATCTGATGCCACTTAGAGATTTCCACATTTTAACCTTCTATTCCTTAAAAACACTATTCTTACATGTTTTTCACACAAAAACTGTACATATTATGAAGTACTATGTAATGTTTTGATACATGTGTACATTATGCAATGTTCAAATCAGGATATCTACTTACTGCATTTATCATTCATTTATGTTTTGGGGACAGCATCTGACTGTGGCGCCCAGGCTGGCTGGAATTCCTGGGTGCAAGCAATCTTCCTGCCTCAGCCTTTCCAGCGCTGGTGTTACAGGTACACACCAATGAGTAGGCATATTTATCTCCTCAAGCATTTATCACTTCTTTGTGGCGAAAACATTCAAAGTCCTTTCTTCAGTGGAAGGGATATTATTATTATTCAACAAGAGGAAGGGACGAAGGGGGGCAGGAGGGAGAAGGATGTAAGGGAGAATAACAGGGATGATAGATATGATCAAAATACATTATACGCAGGCATGAAAACCAAAAATAAAATATATAAATTTTAAAGATCCTTTCATCTAGCTTTGTTGAAATATATAGTATATTACGGTTATCTATAGCCTCCTATTTTTATTTTTATATATCTAATATGCTGGCTTACAAACTTGACTTGGAAGCAACCCTGGCCCCTGTTTCATAAGGATAACTATTTCCGGCCCTCCCCTCATATACACCCGTCTCTGGAGAATAACATACTCATTTCAGGTGAAAAGCAGCTCCAGAACAGACATTTTTAGAGAGGACTGTGGGTGGTCTAACAAAATAAATCACCATTATATTTCTTCATTTACATTAAGCAGTTCTTGATATCGCCAATATTTTCTTGCAAGTATGTGCTGGATTTTACCAAATCCATGGTGAATAAAACACAAGGACATAGTAAAGAAAAGCAAGTGAAGGAGAAAGAAGATAGGTAGTGATCCAAGAGTCACGATAATTAGTAGCTGGATTCTTAAAATAAACACACCAGAAAACATGCAGGTAATTAAGGGCACTTAACAGAGTTGGCATGACCCTCAGGTTAACAATAAGCCCTAAGAGACTGCAAGTCGTGCACCAGCTTGTGTGAGAGAACATGCTGGAGGTTTCTCTGGGAACACAGCATGGTGATCGCAGCTCCGTGCTGGCCAGCGCAGCCAGGAGCAGCTTGGGGCCGAAGAACCATTCCAGTGACCCATGGACTGGTGTGGCCTCGTCACACTCCAAACACATGGTCCTGGCAGTGGTCATTAAGAGAAGCTATTTGCTATTAGCTATAGTGGCCTTTGTTGTATTTATCAATAAGTTAAATAATTATCCCTTGACTAAGGAATTCCCCATGTCTAAACCATAGAAATAGTTACAACTGCACAAAAAGGTCAATCCCAGTTTTTATAGAAGAAAAGGAAACAGTCTACATGTTCATCAACAGGAAAATTATTAAATAAATTGTACTACATATAGGCTTTAGATATAATACAACAAGCCTTAAACAAGTAAAGAGGCATGTATATATGTACTGACATGAGAAAATGTCAGTGATACATCTTTTTTGGGGAGAGGTATGTAATTCAGACCAGCCTTGAACTAACTACATAGCCCAGACCGGCCTCGAACTTGCGGCAATCCTCCTGCCTCAGTCTTCCAAGACTCCTCCCAAGCCACCACACTCGGCTCTATGATATATCATTTTAAAAGCCAAGTAGCAGGATATTCTACCGTAAAGGTTCAGTATGAGCCTAGTAAAAATTACATATAGGAACATACGTATAGACACAAATATATATGTGTATTTCTATATACATAGGAAAACCTTAAATTGTTCAGTCTGGTAATGGCTAAGGAAGGGATTAAAAGAAGAATTTCAAATCACTTTCCTTTTTATAGGATATACGCTTTTACATTATTTGGCTTTTGTTAAATTTCGTTTTGGCAAAAGGTCAGATTTTCAGTTGCAAAAATAGTGCAAAGAATTACTTTACGTCCTCCACAAGATTTCCCCCAAAATTAAAGTTTCTCTTTCTCTCTCCCAGACTTTCCTCCACTTCTCTCTCTCTCTATGTGTGTGCATGGGGGGGGGCATTGCATGGGTTTTATTGTTTTGTTTTTATGGTACTGGAAATTAAATCCAGAGCCTCATGCTTGCTAGGCAAGTGCTCTGTCATTGAGCTACAGCTCCAGAACTTTTCTATTTTGTTTTTAAATTTTATTTAAAGTTCCCAGGTAACTTGGATTTCAGATATCCCTGCCTCAGCCTCCTAAGTAGGTGGGATCAAAGGTGTGCACCACCAAGCCTAGCTTACATGTGTGAATTTTTAAAATTCTTTGAGGGTGAGTTGCAGACATGATTTCCCTTTACTTCTAAATACCTCAGCATGCATTCTTTAACTCTGTGTGTGTGTGTGTGTGTGTGTGTGTGTGTGTACGCGCGTGTGTTTATGTGTGGTGCTAGGGGCTGAACTGAGGGTCCCGTACATGTTAAGCCAATTCTCTACCTTATTCTCTCAACACAATGATACTCAGTTCCATAACCATAGGATAATTACCAAGATGAGGATAATCAAGAAATTAACATTGATAAAATCCTATTAGATAATTTAAAAAGCATATCTAAATTTTACTGGTTGCCTCAATAATTACTTTGGTGCTGGGGATCAAACTCGGGGCCTTGTGCTTGCTAGGCAAGTGCTCTACCACTGAGCTAAATCCCCAGGCCCAATCATGGCTTTTATAAGAAAAAGATATCGCAAGTAATAAACTGAACTCAGTTACCAACCTTTTTGTTCTCCATATGTTAGAAACAGCTCCTCTGGCTTTCCTAATTGTTCCTGACCTTGGTATTTCAGGTCAATACAGACCAGTTATTCTGAAACATGTTCCTCATCTGGGTTTGTCTGGTGTCCCTGCTGACCCTGGTCAGGTTCTCCCCCAACATCTCTCTACATTCATTTGTTAGGATTTTACTCTCAAGGAAAGCTTTCCCTTTTCCCTGTTTATTCATTCATTCTTTCATCCACTCATCAGCATGAACTCACAGATTCTTTACTATCATTATTCATTTTGATGCACAACTCATCAAGAATAGCTTTTAAATCCAAGTCCAAATCTAGTCCAAGCAGACGACTCGATAGCAATCCCAGCTTGCTTAGATGGAGGTAGCACTGGGTAAGTTACTTGCCTTCTACGGGCTTCTGTTTCCTTGTGTAAAATGAAGACAAAAGGGTAGCTGTGAGGATTGATGGGGCTTAACAAAGCACTTGCAGCTGTAATATAAGTAGCTGTAATATAAGTGTTATTATTTTCACAACATAAAAAATGAAGTGGAAAAAAGTATAAAATATGGCAAAAAAATTTAATAGTGCTTACTTCCCTGTCTAGTGATGACATTGTGACTTTTAGATTCTTCCTGCTTCTTTGAATTTTCTAATTTTTCTATAATCAGAATTCATTACTTGTTTAACTAATTGTTTTAAGAATAATAAATAAATAAGTGCTACAAAGCAACTGAAAAAAATGGACTTTTCCTTCTCAAGGCCACAGATGTAAAAATTGAAGTGTCACAGGACTTCAGGCTCAATAGCTCTTACATGGTTACTAACAGATTATAATTTATTTACTCCATGATACTTCATTAAATATAAGTTTCAGAGGCCTAATTAAAACTACAATTTTGTAATTTCACTCAGTCGAAACACCAACTTTTATATTTTTCCTGCAATTAGGCCCTGTAGCACCAGGTGGCAGTAGTGTTTCAGTCGTAGCGGATTTATTTGCACAGTAAGGATTTGACTACAAGACAGTGTTCTAGGGGCTGGGTTACTTATATTTATATTTCTTATAAACCAAAACTTATAAAGAAAACAGAAAAAATATAAATGTCAAAGAAAGAGAAACAACTTTATAAAGTCAAAGCCTAGTTGCAATACTTAGGCCATTAAAGTTACATAAAGGTAAAACACTAGTTTGTCTTTCTAGTTTTTTCTTTGTCTACCTAGTATTCTTAATCAGCTAGCAAGCTACAGACTGGACTGCTTCCTATGACTCTTGCAATGTCATTTCCATGTAACTAAATAAAAGGGGTTGAGGATTTAACTCAGTGCTAGAGCACTTGCCTAGCAAGGCCCTAAATTCAATCCCCAGAACCCCCCTCCAAAGCTACACTTTGTTAAGCTCTTCCTAATTGCAGAATTTTTAAAAATCCAGGTTTTAAAGCCAGAGCTTTAGCACTTAGAGATTTAGCCAAAACCCCCATGTTACAGCTGGAGCAATCGGCACGTCAAGAGCGAGGTGTTCGCCCAAGATCCCTTGAAGATGCAGAACTAGACACAAGTTACGTGGACCTCTTGACAAACATGCTCAAACAAGCACACATGTTGACTTGTGAAATCTGTGGTCACTTTAGGAGGTCAGACTCAGAAAGCCAGTTCTTTACAAACCAAGTGGTTCCTCTTAGTCATAATGCTTACAGCTCAGATAGGTTCAAGGGCAAAACCTCGGTAGTAGCTCTTAGAGCAGTCACATTGGCTTTTTCCAACAGAGAATAGAATGAGGACATACACAGTGTGGTTGAAAACTCCACTGAATGTTAAACATTTTAATCTATTACAGTAAAAGACATTGCCATTGATCCCTCTCAAAATACCCTGTCTTCTATTACACTTAGAACAATGGTTCTTGCCACTGTCTGAAGCAGTTTGAAAGTCCTCTTTTGTCTTTTTTTTTTTAGGAGGCAGAGGAAGGGTGTATTGGGCAGAAATGTAAGAACACAGTCCAGAGTGAAGTGTGAGTGTTCAGAGAAATGAGACGCTTCCCGAGTGTCTTTAGTTGTGCAGTCCAGGCTGCCTCGATGTCCTGAATTGATTCAAAACATTTACCCCTCATGGTCATTTTGACTTTGTGGAAGAGCTGGAAGTTGCAGGTGCCAGATCTGGTGAATGAGGTGGGTGAGGACACAGCATCGTGTTTTTACGAGCTGCCTTGCCATGGATAGCACTCGGCAGTGGCATTCACAGTATATATTAATCATTCGACTAAAACATAAGTGTGTTTGCTGAATGTATAACTAAAGTGAATATTTAAGTAACCCACAAGGGTAAAATGAGAGTAATCAGGCCCATTGTGGAGGCTTCACAACTACTTAGCTCACTGTCAGCGCTACTATGCAGCTCTGTGCCAAGGCCAAGTTTCCCATGTAGCCAGCTGCTTCTGGTTATTGCAGGGAAGACATCCTGAGCGTGTGTGTGTGTGTGTGTGTGTGTGTGTGTGTGTGTGGTGCTGGGGATGGAAGCCAGGGCCTCACATCTGCCCGGCAAGGTCTCTACCACTGGGCCACCCCCCCACCCCCAGCCCTTCTCCAGTTTCTCAACCCCTTAGTTTCTAGCAGTTCCTTTTGAAAACGAGCAAGCATGCACTCTGCAACCCTCAGCTGTCTTGTATCCTCACTCCCCGGATCTGGGGTTGCTACACACTTCTTCTAGAAACTCAAGACAAAGAAGAGACCGGAGAGCAGAAGTGGGACTGTTCATCCTCCGGTCAGGAGAGCGAGTCTCTAACATTCTCACTGTCACCCTCAACCCTTCCCAATCAGCAGCTAATCTCTAGTGACAAGCATTCCTTTCGAATGCTTCCATTGGAATTTGCAGTCTAACTGGTTCCTAGCAGAGGACAGCATTAACTTTTTTTCTTTGCAGTACTAGGGATTGGACCCAGGACTGTCACACTGACCCGAGTCCTCAGTCAGGGTCTCACTAAGTTGCTAAATTGCCCAGGCTGAGCTTTAACTTGCAATCCTCCTGCCTCAGCCTCCCAGACTGTGGGGATTACAGACCTGTGCCACCATACCAAACATCATTACCTTTGCTTTCTTCAAATTGATTCTCATATCCTCAGACCTGGGTTGGGGAAGGCTTGTCTGTGTCATTTGTTTTTAAAATAGTTTATGTACACATAACAAAAAGAAATAGAAAACTTTATTAAGTTTCAGAACTGTAAATTTCTTAGGTTAAAAATAATAAAAAAATGGCTCAGTGGTAAAGCACATGCTTAACATAAACAAAGTTCTGGGTTCCATTTGTAATACTACAAAATAACAATAATAGCAATAAAAGAAAACAACAGGGCCATGGAGTGTAGCTCGTGGAAGATTGTTTGCCTAGCATGCTCCATGCCCTGAGTTAGATCCCTAATACAGGAAAAAGATTGAAAAGTTGAATTCATCAAATATTTAAATTTCTTGGCATCAAAAAGATATATGTAGCTTTGAAATAATAAACGAGCATTTGAAGTGAATACTAAAGCAAATACTATGGACTGAGGATTAAATGAGCTCATAGAAATGTGTCAAATAAACTGGTCGTGGTGGCACATAGTTAAAATCCCAGCACTCGGGAGGCTAAGGCAGGAGTGCCACAGGGAGTTCGAGGCCAGCCTGGACTATATAGTGAGCTCAAGGCCAGCCTGAACTACATAATAAGACCCTGTCTCAAAAAAAAAAGGAATCAAATAAGAAGTCTAAATTCTACTATACAATATACAAAGAATGAATAGACAATGCACATGCAATTGAGTGACAAGCATTCGGTAGTATGATCAACGTCACTAATTAGAAAATAACAGAGTTATAACCGCAAACACGGATGACACTTTGCCTAGCCACTAGTTTAGCAAAGATATATTAAAATGTGAATGTCCCAAACTGACACAAAAGTGGTGAAATATATCCTTTCTCACACTGCTGGTGGTAGGGACAAAAATTAATACCAAGCTCTCTAAACAGCATTTTCACAATGTATCTAGCAGGGCTTTAACATGGTGTACTTTCTCACCCTGTCATTTCGGTCTTAGTAACCTATATGGGGCAGCACAAATATTGACATTAAATTAAACAATGCAGTATTTTTAGGTGAAAAGTTAGACATTAATTTAACAGCTAATAATAGCAGTCTTTTGGGCAGGTTCCATGAATAAGACATTAGCTATTTGAAATGATAGTTACAAATAATTTTTTAAATAAGGAAAATTACTATCCTGAAATATTAAGTGCAAATAGCAGGGCATAACTATTTTTTTTTTAATGCATGGGGGGCAAAGGCTGAAAGAGTGTACAATTTCCAAAGGTTAATAGTGATCATGAATGGGGAAAGGAATTTTGATTCATTTTATTTATGCTTATTTATATTTTTATGCACTTTACAAACTTTTAATATCCAGCATGTGTCATTTTTCTAATTAGAAAAAGGAAAAATAAACAAAAGAGAAAAGCCAAAAACAAGGTAAGAATTAATAAAATTACTATGATTCCCCCTTCTTTCTTGGAAAAAAACATTTCTGAAGACCCTTCCTGAAAAAAATTGTTTTTTCTCCCTGCAGGTAATGCTCCTGGGCCTGGTGTTTACAGAAAGTTGGTTTATTGCAATATTAATGTGGTAAATTGAGAAATGCCCTGGTTCCTGCCACATGGCTTTATAGGGTGCTGAGCTCCTTGCAATAACATGCATAATAATCTTTTTAGCAATCCCTGCAATTAGGGGTTGCCAAACTGGAATTGTTACTTTATTTGAGACTGGTACACACACATATGCACGCAAATACAACAGCAGAAACGCAGAACCAGCTACCCCCTTGAAGAAAAACCGCGTCATTAGCCCTCCTTGAGATGGGAAGATATTCAACAACCTAAATATGAACAAGTTTGGTACTTTCTTTTCCTTCAGAAAAACACGGATCACCAATATTCAGAATACGAGTCACATCAACAGTGAAGTCACACATGCAGATAGATGATGCTGCGTCTCTGTGTTGTCATAGTGCTTTGGACCTTGGGACAAACTCTACTGGTGACTCCTGTGGTGTAGAGACCCACTCAGCTGTGGAGCTGGATAAGCAATGAAGGAAGTTCACCGTGAGAACCAGTTTTCTCAAGTAGAACTTAATTACAGTGTAGAGTTGTCAAAACATTTACAGAGAATGCTAGCCCTACACCACGGCTGGGTTTCTGTCAGGCCCTTTTCCTTCATAACTATTTCCTTTCAGTGTGCATGCACATGTCGGGGGGGAGTGCAATTTTGATTTCTGCTCAATATCAACAATTTGTCTTCCCCACCACTCCTGTGAGGCCAAAGACGTCTCCCTGTTAGATAAGAACTGAAGTGGGACAGTAGCTTAAAGAACACCTAGTACAAGTTTTGTTTCAAATGTAAGAAACACTGTTTCCGAAGTTACACTGCTAATTAGTGATGGTTTTATGGAACATAAAACCAGTTGTATTTTATTATTCCATCACCTTAGCAGTGTGGTATCCTTGGTTGCTTTTCCACCGCTACCATGCATTAGCTGTATACAGACCCAATACTTAGATTGTATCTTCGAATGCAAAGACAATTAAGACAATTGACCAAATAATTCTGTTGGGGAAAAAAAAATCACCATTTGTGATATGAGGGAGTCACATTGTTCTGAGATGACCATCTTGGGGCTCATTCAAAGATGGCCCCAGCCAGGGATCGCTGTCCATGCAAATGAGGGATCACGCCTGGGCAGGGGTCGGAGAGGAAAGGACCCAGAAGCAGGGAGAGACAAGGGTCAAGGACAATCAGGGATTTGGGGGAGAAGGGGGAGTGGGTGCAAAGAATGAAACAGGCAGGTGTCAAATAATGTTTCAGTGAAAACTGCAGGAAAAAAACAAAGGGCCCCAGCTGGCATTGGTACACATACATACATACATGCACTGCGTGCGCGCGCGCGCACACACACACACACACACACACATACACACACATCTGGGTAGCCTGCCTTGTTAGTAATTGTGCAAATGCATCCTTTGGCCTCTTTCCTTTTGAATATGCAAGTTCTTCCTCTTTATTGCTCTGACCTAGTAACTTTTACTTGTCCTTAAACACAATCAAAGCAACATTCCTCCAAGACACTTTCCATTCCCTCCACCCTCACTCAGATTCCACTGCTTGCTCCTTCACTGTGTTCCCACAACTCAGACAGGTCCTACCAGCATGCCAGGCAGCCTGCATGGTGACTGTCCACTCATGGGTTGTTCTCTCACAGGAATCATGTGCTATTGGACAAGCAGGGACCTCATCTTTCCCCTTGATAGCCCAGGGATGGAATGTTGGGTCTGTCGCAGATTACTGAACGGATGACCACTGAACACCTACCCTGTCGTGTCCGGGGGACAGAGCAGGGGAAGGCTAGAGATGGTCCTGCCCTCACGAATCATGTGTTCTATTAGGGAATCCTGACACTCCAAAAGCATCTCTGAAGAAATTATATTTATCATGATAGGTGAACATTAGATCAGTCTGATATATGTATATACAAATTCTTATTGTACTGCACTGTCCTACTTCCACTCACAATAGACCCATGGAGAAACACTTACTATGATTTACCAAACCTAAATTTTATAAGGAGTGCTGAGAGAGAGATAGCACAGATAAGTTGTCGTGATGCTGACTTGTCATCTCCCACAGCAGTACCCCAAAAGAGTGGCACCATATTCATATAGTAGAATAAACAGTCACACCACCAAACCTCAATTAACTGAATCTTGCTACTTTTGCATCTGTGAATTACACACTTAGAAACATGGCTGACCCATACCTTGACATTGCACATAAAGAATTCAGTTTCCAGAGAAAACCGGTTACGATAAACCTTTAACTAGCTCCTCAAAGTTTATAAGTCTTTCGTATATACGTATGTGTACAACTACATATAGATGCATATGCACAAATATATATATATAAAATCTTGGTTAACCAGATATATAAATACAGATGTAGGTAAAGAGATAGAGATAGATAAATAGATGGATGGATGGATGGATGGGTAGATAGATAGACAGACAGACAGACAGATAGACAGACAGATAGATAGATAGATACAGATGGGACTGTTCATGATTGAACCCAGGGCCTTACACATGCTAAACATGAGCTCTAGCACTGAGTTACACTGAGAAGCATCCCATGGGAGGAACATTAAGCTTTAAATACCTGCCAGGCCCAGAGTTGGAAGGCCATCTTCCAAGTCTACTAGTAAAATGAGGACTTTCCCACAGTACCTGTCATGTATACTAAATCCAGAGGCCACCAGGAAAAATCTGTGCTGCTGTATACACACTTATCAAAATATTCTCCTATATTTTAAATCAAGCAGGAAGGTTGGTAAATGCTACATAATCAAAAATCATAATGACAGATGCAGCCCTGGGTTGCCCGGCTGTTCACGCACCATCATAAACCCACAGAAACAAATCCATCAGGGATACGATGGCCCATGAACTTTGGGCTGACCCAAAACACTGTTCCCATTGCAGAAGAGCCAGGAAAAAAAAATTACAGCCTTTATTCACATTTTTGCTATTCTTTTCATCCCAGATTTTTTGGGGTCAATTTATACTTTTAAAAATATTATGTTAACTGGCACACACCTGCAATCCCAGCTCTCAGGAAGCTGAGGCAGGAGGATCCCTATGAGTTTAAGGCTAGCCTAGGCTATATCGTGAGTTCAAGACCAGTCTGGACTACACAGTGAGACCCTGTCTCAAAAATAAACTAAAAAATATATAATATAAATTTTTATAATACATAAAATATAACATATTACATTAATATTTATTTTTATCTCCAAGTCTCCTTGAATTTTGCACCTGCAATGATTGCCTACTCCCCGCCCTCCACTCCTGCCCTGTTTTCTTTCTTTCTCCGCCATCCTCAGCATCAGAGAACCCAGAAAGCTCAGTTAGCTGGAGGCCAGTGCAGGGCAGGGCAGAGGTGAAGGGTCCTTTCTTCTACCCACAGATGGTCCTAGCTGCCGGTGAGGAGAAGAGTGGGAGGCAGAAATACGGATGCACCCTCAAACTCCATCCTGTAAGACCTGCTCATTCACTGTATTGGTTACATAAAATTACACATCACACAAATGTCTGACTGTTGGGACCTTAACTGTGGGCAGAGGAAACACCCCATATGATGTAGGAAGAGAATTTGGGATCCAAGGTCAAAGAGCAAGGTTCTACCTCTAGCTCCTCTACTTATAAGCTGGGAAAACAACACTGGTAGCCTCAGTCCTTCATCCACGCAGTCAGTGAATATTACTAAACACTCTCAATGTCCCAGCAGAACACAGTTACTTGTTTTGGGGGAGACAAGGGACAAATAGCAAATGGCGTCTATCCAGCAAGCCCTAAGGGTAGAGATGTGTGCAGGGCACCACAACAATGGGGCCCGAGGAGTGCAACTCCTGTGGCTAGGAGCTCAGGAAGGCAAGGGCTGAGGAGGGGCTGGGGATAGAAATAGTACCAAGAGGTTATGTGAAGCCGCCCAGGAGCGAACGCCTCAGCCAGAGCAGACTGTACACATAAGAGCACAGCCGAGTGGAATGTAAAATAATCTTGGAAACTGAGAGTAGAATGGTGGTTGCTGGGGGGCCAGAGGGAAAGGGATACGAGGGGTGGTGTTGGTTTAGTGGTGCAAAGTTCTACTTACGCAAAATGAGTACCTTATGGAGATCTAATGCACAGCAACACGGCTGTGGCTAACAGCGGTAACTATGAGATGACAGATATGTTCATTGATATGATAATGATACCACATATCATGAGTATATCACAATGTATATGCACATCAGAACATCACGTGGTAGCTGGACACAGTGGTGCATGCCTATTGCACGCATGCTCCTCAGAAAACTGAGATGGGGGATCGCTAGAGCCCATGAGTTCGAGACCACCCTGGACAACATGTGGAGAACTGTCTCCGCACACACACATAAAAACAAAAACCTCCAAGCCAATGTAAAACAACAACAAAAAAACCGATCATGCTGTACAAGTTAAATATATACAACTTTTATTTGTCAGTTAGACCTCAATAAAGGAGGGAGGAGGATAAGGTTTGGTGAAGAGCCCAAGTAACTTCGCTGGCTTGCTGGAGAGATTCCATGAGACACCAGTTAAATACTATAAAAGGTTAATGATTATTATCCTCCCTGTACTGTCCCTGCTGCAGGCCCACCTCGCCGGCCGGGTCTCAGGGCTGCCAAGGGCACTGGTGTGGCTACTGCGCACACTGGGGTGCACCTCTCAAATTGTGACTTTTGTGAATGGCAGCCCCCAGAATTGGGCAACTGAAGGTACCAGTCCTGCCAAGATTTTATTTTAAGCATAATCAATGAGCCTGAGAAGCTTCGGATGTCTTTAAGAACGTGGTAAAACCCACAGGCTTGTAACTCGTAGGAGTATAACCATGGAGTCCTCTTTGATCCTTTCTCTTCCCAGTAAGAACATATAAAATCTCAAGAATGGGCTCAGGGTGCTTCAGGGCCCAGCTGCCTCTGGCCAGGAGGAAGGGAGGTAATGGAAAGAGAGGCAGAGCCTGGCAGGCCCAAGACAGTGGTTAACAAAAAGCTTTAATGTTAGGCTTTCTCTTGTGAGCACACTTCGGCCTGCGCTAACCACAGCTCAGTCCTGTGAAACTGGCTGCTATGGTGTGTGAGTGTGTGCCGCCCTGGGGTGACCACAGCACAGACACTGTAGTCACGGGGCTGGAACGCCTGGCACTGTCCTCATCAGGTCTCCTCACCCACCCAACCCAGCCATCTAGAAATGAAAGGCTGCGCCCGGGAACAAGCTCCAGTCCCATCTCAAGTGCGCCAGCATCATGGAGCCTCAGCTTTGATGGAAAGAGTAATCACCTTTCTCAGTTAATCTCAGTGTCTTAGTCCATTTTCTGCTGCTGTAACAGAATGCCCGAGACAGCAGGAATGGAGAGTCATTCAGTCTCACAGTTTGGGAGACTGGGGAAGCCTCAGAGCATGGTGCTGGCAACTGCTCCACTTCTTCCTCCCTTTTTTTTTTTTTTTTTTTTCTTTTGAGACAAGGTCTCACTGTTTAGTTCAGACTGGCCTGGAACTCACTATGTAGCCCAGACTGGCCTGAAGGTCTCAGTGATCCTCCTGCCTCAGCCTCCCAAGTGCAGGTTTACAGGCGTGCACCACCATGCCCATCTACCCAAAACTTTCTCAACACATCTCTCAAGGTCCCACATCTCTCAACATTGTTACATTGAGGACCAAGCTTCAATATGCATTTTAGTGGAGACAAACCATACACAAGCAGGGTATGGTGGTGCATACCTGTAATCCCAGCATTCAGGAGGCTGAGGCAGGAGGATCGACATGAGTTCAAGGCCAGCCTGGGCTACGAAGTCAGTTCAAGGCCAGCCTGAAGTGCATAGTGAGACCCTGTCTCCAAAAAAACAAAAAATACAGCACATGATAAACCCACACTATGACATAATATGCAAAATATTAAATAATAATTATTAAAACTACAGACAGAGAAAATACTTGTAATGCAGAGTAAGAAATCTTAAAGTACACAAAGTGTTAGATATGCTGCAATTATAATTGGATAAAAATGTGAATGTGCCTGATTAAAGTCTAAAAGGAACATCAAACTAAAACTAACCATATCATAATGGGTATGGGGTTTCTTCACATGGAGATAAAAATGTAAGAAAGTTAGGTTATGGCAATGGTTGAACTCTCAGTAAACTACAAGCACCAAACTGTACATTTTAAATGTATGAATTTATGGCAACTGGGTTATGTTTCAATAAAACTGAAACATAAGGTACAATCATTAGGTACAATATTTACATACAAAATTTTATTTTATTGGAGTAGTAGGATTATGCACATTATGCGGCTTTGTCTACCTTCCCATTCCCACAGTCTCATCCACCCCACCAAAAAAGAGTGGCTTTTGGGGCCAAAGATGCAATGAGATGAGTGGGACATTGAAAGACTCTAGTATGGGACAAGGGGCAAATAAGAAGTGCTGGGCATGGTAGCACACACTTATAATTGCGAGGCTGAGGCAGGATGATCACCATGAGGTTGAGGAGTTGAAGGCCAGCCTGGGCTATACAGTGAGGTCAAGGCCAGCCTGAACAGGATAGTGAGACCCTATGACAGAAAAGGAAAAATAAATAAATAAAAATGCAAGTCATTTCTCTTTTCTCCAGATTTCAGTCATCTCTAGTGTTCCTTATTGATGAAACCTAACAATGTCAGCTGGCAAAGGAGAAATATGGTTTGCAAAGGCCCAGCCCAGCATCACAGAGCAAAGAGGAGAGGGGATTTTGGATTAAAAGACAGTAATTTGAGTAACCAATCCAGATACTCTTCAGCAAAAATAAGGGGAACCATAGGAGGAAGACATGGGATCAATGCACAGGGGCAATCCCAGAAATTGATAAAATTTATTTTTAGTAAGTGAATAAATTTAAGTAACTACTAGCCATTGGTATTTTTTTTAATTTTTTTACTATTTTTACCAAGAACATGTATTGGTACATTGTATACATAATATTCATAATCAACATGGTTATTTTGTACCTGTACATGATACATCTTGGTTTGAGCCACTGGTATTTTAAAATAGCAAGGGGGATCAAGAGATGGATGGACAAGGGAGGGAGGGAGGAAGGGAAAAGGAATGATAAAAGAAATTAAGGCCAGGCACGGTGACTCCCAGCACTCAAGAGGAGGATCACCACAAATGTGAGGCCAGCCTCGACTACACAGTGAGTTCCAGGCCAGCCGGAACTACATAGCAAGACCCTTTCTCAAAAAAAAAAAAAAAAAAAAAAAGGAATTAAGATATATTACGTACATGTACCAACTTCCCACTGGAAATGTAAACATTATGTACTACACACATGTACCAAAAAAAATTTTTTTTTAAAAAGGAGACAGGTGCAGTGGTGCATGCTTGTAATCCCAGCACCCTGGAAAGCTGAGGCAAGAGGATCCCAAGTTTGAGTTCTACCTGGGCAACAAGATCTTGTCTCAAAATAAAAAACAAAAAATGCTGGGTATGAAGTCAGTATTAGCACATTCCTGGGTTCAATCCCCAGTACTGAAACAAAAACGATTAAAATTTTCTGTACATCAAAGGATACAATCAAAAGAGTGAAAAGTCAACCCACTAGATGGGAGAAAATATTTGCAAGTCATATATCTGATTAAGGATTCATACCTAAAATATAAAAAGGATCCCCATAACTCAATAACAAATTTTAAAACCCAACATGGTTTTTAAAATGGGCAAAGGTCTTGAACAGCTATTTCTCCAAAGAAGATACAGCAATGACCAATAAGCACATGACAAGATGCTCAACATTAGTGAGCATTAGGGAAATGTGAGTCAAAAAAAATGATGAGACTACCACTTCACACCCACTAGAGCAACAACAACCAGCAGAAAATGACAAGCAGTAAGCAGGATGGAGAGAAATTTTAATTTTTATGTTCTGTTGGTGGGACTGTTATGTGCCACTATGGGAAGTACCAAAAGGTGGTTGCTCAAAAAATTAAACATGGTATTACCATAAAATCTAGTCATTCCACTTACGAGTGTACACTGAAATGAACTGAAAGGAGGGTCTGGAAGAGGTATCTGCACACCCGTGTTCAGAGCAAATGCAATACAGTGTCTACTGAAAATTCAGTAAATACATAAAATGGCATATTTTTCCTTTTTATAATTCAGTCATTTGTTTGTTTGCTTTGAGTTGGCATCTGGCCATGTTTCCCAGCCTGGCCTCAAACTCTTGGAATTAAGCACTCTTCCTCCCTCAGCCTTCTAGCAGCTGGGATTACCAGTGCAACCACCATGCCGGCAATGGGATATTTTCAACCTTAAAAAGGAAGGAAATTCTGATGTGTGCAACACAGATGAACCTTGAAGACATTATGCTAAGTAAGTCAGTCACAAAAAGACAAATACTTATATGAGATACTTAAAGTGGTCAGATTCACAGAGATAAAATGTAGAATGGCAGTTGTCAGAGGCTGGTGGGAGAAGCAATGGGCAGTTGCTTAATGAGTGTAGTTTCAATTTTGCAAAAAGAGAGGAGTTCTGGAGACTGCACCACAATACGAGTGCACTAAACACTACTGAACTACACATTTAAAAATGGTTAAGACAATACATTTTATATGTATTTTACCACAATTTAAAAATAATGTAAAAATAAGAAACACAAACTATGTACCAAAAATTGTTCTAATTAATTAAAGAATGAAAGTAGACTCTAATTTCCAAAGCGACAGAGGAACAACAGAGGATGTAGAAAATTTTATCGATCAGAAAGAAGGCAACAAAAGAAAGAAAATAAGAAGAAAACAAACAAACAAACAAAAAGACTCAAAGTAGAAAATGTACATTAACTGAAAGAAATAAATTCTCTCTAAATCTTGCTGTCTTAGTCACTCTCTCATTGCTAGAACAAGATGCCCGACACCTGCAATTTAAAGGAGTGGTTTATTTTGGCTCACAGTTTCAGCGGTCCGCAGCTCCAAGGCAGAAATGGCATAGCAGAGCAGCAGGGCGGAGGAAAGCTGTTGACCGTTGCCAAGTAGCGAGAAGGAGGAGCTGGGGACAAGAATACACTTTTCCAGGTCACAACCCTACTGGCCCAACTCCAACCAGGCCGCACCTCCTAACAGCACATTCTGCTACTGAATCCATTGACGAGTATAGCACCCCCATGAGCCAAACACCTTCTAAGCCATGAGACTTTTGGGGGAGACATTTTACATCTTAAACCACAAGGATTACAGAAATAAAAGCAAATATGTTAAGCGTATCCATTAAGAGAAAATTTGAGACTGGACTCAAAATCAAAATCTGGGTTTACACTTTTAACAAGAGATAACACTCAAAACAAAAACACCCAAAAGGCTAAATGAGTGGATAAAGATACATGGTAAACCTATATTAGTAACATACATAATAGAATTTAAATCAAAAAGCTTTTATGGAGAAAAAGCCTTCAAAGAACATTGAATCATTGTTAGCTCGATATTACAAAAGACCTAGCCTCCAAACCATATAAAACAAAGAGCTGATTGAATTTTTAGAAAATCTTAAACTTAATTTTTAACAATCTTAATGGAAAAATTTAACTTCTATTAAATGGCTAGATTAAGCAGGCAAAATTAGTTAAAAATGTTGAACAGCAGCAGGCACAATCAAATGGAGATCTATACCCTCTCCAAATATAGAAAAAGCAATCGATGATACATTTATAACTTTTTAAAAAATTTTTTGAGATAGAGTTTTACATAGTTCAGGCTGGCTTTGAACTCATTAAGCAGCCCAGGCTGGCTGCAAACTTATGGCCATTCTCTTGCCTCAGTCTCTGGAGTGCTGGGATTACAGGCATATACCACCATGCCCAGTCATTCACTCATAAAAACTTATCAGATATGAGGTCACATAGGAAATCTGGAGAGAAAAAGCCAGAAATTGGGCTGGGGATTTAGCTCAGTGATTAGAGTGCTTGCCTTGTAAGCACAAGGGCCTGAGTTCGATCCCCAGCACCATAAAAAAAAAAAAAAAAGCCAGAAATTATGTAGCCCATTCTTTCTTAACATCATTAAAGAAAATACAAATAAAAGGCACAGTTTAAATATATCTTAAGGCCAAATGTCTAAAACCATGAAGCTGAAATTTAAGTCATCCTTATTTCTCTGACATGCTAGTTGTAATCATAAATTACTAGAGATTTATATACTCATCAGCATAATTCACTGACATTAAACCAATCACATTAGCCAAGTCAGCTTAAACTGCCCTGCTTTCCTTAAAGAGAATGTTAATGTATAACTTGAAAGTCATGAAAAAGGTAAAAATACTCCCTCCTTGAAGCTTTATAAATGGTGCTGTAACTGCTATGAACAGGACTGTTTACCATTGTCCATATGAAGTCTCTACTTTGCAAAGCATCCTTTTCTATGCACAATAAACTCTGGGTGTGTGTGTGTGTGTGTGTGTGTGTGTTGCTAGAGAGCAAACTCATGCCTCTTACACACTTGGCAAGCATTCTGCCACTGAGCTATATCCCCAGCCTATGCATTATAAACTTTTAAAAATTGATACATTTTGATCTGATTTTATTTTTGACAATTTTTGATGTCAGGAGTGGGACTCAGAGAACAAGGCTAATAAGCCCTGAGGCTGGTGGACAATCAGGGGCCAGCATCATAGAGCCCACTGCATACAGACCTTACAAGGAGGCCTAGCATAAGTCTCTCTCAGATCTGAGCACCTGTCTGCACTCTGAGCTCTTCATTTTGTTACACAGATCTGTACAGTATAGATTCACTGGAGCTACTTAGGAAGTAGAGGACGGGGAATAAGTGTTGGCTAAACTGCTCCCAATGGCTTACTTGGCATCTGAGGGAAAGCAAAGGCAAAGATGGGTTCCACTTGGTCTAACAGACTAGGGTCTTGTGCCTTTCTGGAAAAATGAGCAAATTTTACTTTAATAATTTGGTGTTGCAGTGGTTGCTCTGGAGAATGTTCCATTTAAGGCAAAATCATCCATCTTAGGGGTGCCCTGGAATAAAGAAGATCCTGGATGTCTCAAAAACAATGGAATGCATTCTCTGTTTGGTATACAGAGGCTTCCAAAATACAGAACTGAGACAGGAAGGTGGAGGCATGGCTAAAACTGGCTGCGAAAGGAGGCGGAGCAAGAGCCAGGAACACAGGCACAGAATTGTTCCCTACCTGCTTGTAGACTTCTCGTGAGAACCCAAACAGGTTTTCCGTCGAATGGCCTAGACCTGTCCTCAGCCTGAGGAGTGGGTGATAAAAAAAAAAAGACAGTCCACACTGAGTTTTGGCCATGCTGTTGTTCTCTTTTACATGGTGGTCCACTCTCACTCTGTAGAGTGTACATCTTTTCCTACTTTTTCTTGGCCCAAGGTTGCTCTGCAGAGCCTGTTTCTTTTCCTATCTTTAATAAAACTTTGCTACCGTTTGTGCTTGTCTTGACCAATTCTTTGCCCAGGATAGAAAGAACCTAGAACCCACCTCTGGAAGGAGACTCTAGCATCCCCAAACCTGGTAACATACTGACTCAAAAATAACCTCTCTTTAAGGAAAATCTTCCCAGCATGTTAATAAAAAATTAGAGACTGGCTGAGTATTGCACGGCAGTATGGTACTTGCTTAGCATGCGCAAGACTCAGGGTTTGATCGCCAGCACTTCAGGAGGAAAAATGCTCAGACTCAAGAATGGGTCGGGTGATCGTGTGGGAAAGGCTATAGGAACACTGGGGACGAAAGACTGCTTCGTCTTTATTGTGGAAGTAGTTACACGTGTCTATAAATTTGCCAAAGCATATTCAAGTGTACACTTAAAGTGAATACGTGCTATTACATGTAATTTATCTCAATATAGTTGATCTCAGAATATCAACAACAACAAAAGAAAAGACTCAGACTCTCTTTTTTTTTTTTTTTTTTTGTGCCAGGGATCAACTATGGGGCCTTGTGCTTGCTAGGCAAGCACTCTAACCACTGAGCTAAATCCCCAGCCCTAAGACTCAGACTCTTAAACTTCAGGCCTCACTACTCGCGAAGGATTAGGGTCTCCCCCAAGCAGCTGCCCAAGGATGAAAAAGGAAAACAGCTAATTGGAAATAGACCAAGTATCTTACCCACTTCAACGGACTCTGCAGACATTAGACAGTTACGGATGTTGCCACACTCAACTTGTCTAAAATTCTGTCCATAGTCTCCATAAGATTGCCTTCAATAACAGGCACATCGTCCCCAAACCTCACATGCATCCTCTCTGCTGTTTGAGAGAGGGATTTTCTGCCCTGCCTTCTTTAGGACCTGAAAGCCCTGTCTTTGTTTTGTTTTTTTTTTTGGGGGGGGGGGTTGGATTTTTTTTTTGTGCCAGGGATCAAACTCAGGGCCTTGTGCTTCCTAGGGAAGCACTCTAACCACTGAGCTAAATCCCCAACCCAAAGCCCTGTCTTTGAAATGCAAACTTCAGGAAGATGACTCACCAGAAGGGAGGGTGAGTAAGGGTTATGTAGAAACAAACTGTCAAGATAAAAAAATAAAATTTAAATCTTTCCCACAAATTTTAGTAGAAAAAGCTTTGACTATCTTTGCAAGTAGTCTTAACTCCCAGAAACAGAATTTGAATCCAGCTATTTTTTCAAAAATTAGTGATGGCCAAGGGTGGTGGCACATGCCTGTAATCCCAGCATTTGGGATGTCGAGGGAGGAGGGTTACAGAGTTTGAGGCCAACGTGGTCTGCATAGTGAGTTCAAGTCCAGCCTGAGCTACATAGAGAGACCCTGTCTCAAAAAAAAATTAATGAGTTTTGTATTAGTGCACCTGGCACTTGGCAAAAGTTCTAGAATACAAGCCATAAAATCTCTGTTTTCATCAATCTATATATCTGTCTATATACATTATATTCTGTATAGGTGATATTTTTCTACTTCTAGATAATATTATTAAAATTAATCTGTAAAAGAGTTTGTTTTTTATTTTTATGTATTTATTCATTTATTTTTGGGTTTTTGAACTATGTAGTTCAGGCTGGCTTTGAACTCACTGTGTAGTCCAGACCTTGAACTCATGGCGATCATCCTGACTCAGCCTCCTGAGTGCTGGGATTACAGATGTGCACCACCACACCTGAGTATTTTTTAAATAAGTGCTTTTATACCTTGGGTATTCCTAAGAATCCAAGAAAAACAGAAACTGACTCATATGCTTTTCAAATTCACATGACTTGGGTAAGCTTTGGTAAATAAAGACATTATTGGTTTAGGGAGGAAAAAGATATCTCCAGAGTTGTCTGCAGACTAAGATAAAGAGTAAGATAAAGCCTAAATGAGCATAGAAAGGGAAGAGAGAGAGAAAGAAAATGGGAGAATCTTATGCAGTCAAGCTACTTAAAATTTATTATAAGGATTTAACACTGAGCCCTAACATCAAAACTATATTAATGTAAAAAAAAAAGTAGAATCTTGTCTTCTCTCTGTTAAAATGACAGTTTTTCCTTGGATTGCTGGTATGTTTTTCATAGCAGGCTATAAACTTTTTTGGTTTTTGGGTTTTTTCCTTTAAAATAATTCACCTAGAAATCAAAAATTCTGTTTTGTCAAAATAATGTCTGTTTTTTCTTCAGGTCTTTGATTACTTAGAACTGAGGCTTCTCTATTGAAAGAACCAAGGCTATTTTGCTTGCTCCTTTTGTTGTTTTTAACAACTATGAAACTCTGTAGTTACCTTTGAAGTCTTTTAATTGTCACATTAGTTAAATGGGTAACTAAACATCGTTTCACAATGGTTGTGATCATATTTGTTTTAATCTTTCGAAATGTTTTAATCTTTTGAAATTTTTGACAATTTTTCCAAAATCTAATTCTACATTCCCACCAACAGTGGAGATAATGTCTTCCTTCCTCACACTAACTTTAGAGTTTTTCAGAGAGTTCCTGAAAAACCTGAAAACTGTTCTCTCTCCTTAAAGAGAGTCAGAGACAAAGACTAGAAACAGAGAGACAGAGATTAGATTTGTTTAATCTGTTAAATGACATGGGAAACACTGTCAAGTAAAAAGTAATGCTAACCAGGCACAGTGGTATATACCTGTAATCCCTGGAAAGCTACTAGGAAGGCTGAAGCAGGAGAATTCCTGAGCCCAGCCTGGGCAATGTTGCTTGGCCTGTCTCAAAGTAAAATTGAAAAGGGCTTGGGGAGTCCCCAGCACCCCCACCAAAAAAAAAAAAAAAACAAAAAGGGCCTGGGGGTATAACTCGGTGGTAGGGCACTTGTGTAGTGTGCATGCTGGGTTCGATTCCCAGCAATGCAAACAATAAAAAATTAATGCTAATCTTCCTTAGGTTGTATTTATGGCTATGTGTAAAATGTATGACAGAAACTGCACAAACTTCCTAAAAATTGTCAATGTTCTTACCGCCACATTACATCAGCTATAATCTAGTTACTACCTTAAAATACTGTACATCACAGAAATAACTAAATTTTCTTGTCAATTGCATTAAAACGAATTGAAGGCCTTTTTTCATCCAGGGACAGTGATCGTTTTACTCTGATGCTTTCTTAAAGCTTTTGCAAGCAGCTACTATATAAAATTACCAGAAATTCATAAGAGCCTGACGAATGCAGACTTCTGATAACCTTGAAATACACTTGTTCCAAAGTTATAATGCTACAAATGAGGCTGAAAGACTTGACAGAAGCTTCAGGGAAACTGCCGCAGCCGCTCACACACGAACAGCTCTCGGGCCTGTTGTTGCCACACAAAAAGCTCACTGGCCGCCTCACAGTATCGGCAGAGACACTCAAACTGCACACCAGGAAAATCCATTTGGTTAAAACTATATTGAAAAAAATGATGTTTCTATGGAGGTAAGTCAGGAAATGTAACCCAAAATCTTAAGACAGCTAAAAGATCAGGTTGGGATATTTGACGATATTAAAGAAACAATTAATCGATCTATTTAGTTGATCGAATCTTGGCTCTTCTGGATCTTCATTTTGGGATATTTTTCAAACTCTTGGTATTATTATTATTATTTTCATAGTATGGAGATTGAATACAGGACCTTTACACTGAGCTACATCCAGAGCCCTTTTATTTTATTTATTTATTTTTTTAAACAGGATCTTGCTAAGCCACCGAGTTGCCCAGGCTGGGTTTGAATTTGAAGTTCTCGTGCCTCAGCCTCCTGGAGTGCTGAGATTACAGGCTGCACCACCACGCTCAGCTGATATTATCTTTTTATTAACCATATTGATAATCTCTCTGTACACTGTATTCCCTCGAGAGTTTTAAATGCTTGTCAGCAACCAGTAACTTAACAAATGATCTCAGTGAGGACTGAACAAGAACTACAGGGAAAAAATTACTGACTGAACCCTTTGATAAAGGTCTGTGACATGTGGATGTCTACAAAAACATATGGTGACTGACAATAGCACTCAAGAGTTGGTCCTTCCACTCAGATGAGACAATAACCAAAAGTGACTGTGACTATTAAGCCTAGTTGTCAACTCCATCGGCTTAGGTGCTGCCTAGGGGAGTAGTAAAGCACTTCAGGGTGTGTGGGTGGGTCATAGAGGCGTGGCCCTGGGCACTCCATCTGGTCCCTGGACATTTCCTCTCTGGCGCTGTCCCCCACTCTGCTTCTCAGCTGCCACAAACCAAACAGCTTTGCTCCACTATCCCTTTACTGTGGTATTTTTACCTTGGAGCCAGCCAGTCATGGACTGAATCTCCTGAAACCATGAGCCAATCAAACATCTCCTCCTTTAAATTGTGAGTGTCAGGGTTGGGGCTTTAGCTCAAGTGGTACAGTGCTTGCCTAGCAAGTGCAAAGCCCTGAGTTTGATCCCCAGCACACACACACACACACACACACAAAAGCCAGGCGTGGTGGCACATGTCTGTAATGCCAGCACTCGGGAGGCTGAGGCAGGAGGATTGCGGTGAATTCAAGGCCAGCCTGGGCTACAGAGTGAGTTCGAGACCAGCCTGAGCTACATAGTGAGACCCTGCCTTCAAAAACAAAAAAACTAATAAATTGTGAATGTCAGGTATTGTGTTTCAGTGACATGAAAACTGACTGCTCTAAGGGAGGGAATCGTAAAAGTAAAATAAAAATGGAGGTCACAGTTTAGATATAGCCAAGACCAACTGCCCATAACCACATAGCTAACACTTATCATGATTTCCCTGAGACACTAGCTCTAGGAATAAAACATAATTTCCTTTTTAGCATAATCCAGTGAAATTAAGCCAATTAGCTATAGAAAAATCAGCTTACACAGCGTTGCTTGCCTTACAAAGAATGTTAATATACATCAAAATCATTTTAAAAGATCAAAATACTTGGGGCTGGGGATTTAGCTCAGTGATTAGAGTGCTTGCCTTGTAAGCACAAGGGCCTGAGTTCTATCCCCGGCACCACAAAAAAAAAAAAAAAAAAAAAGATCAAAATACTTCCTCTGTTATGCTTTATAAACTACTTAAGTGGGGCTTCTTATCAATTGGTTTGAGGTCTACCTGTTTGCAAACTGATCTTTTGTTTTCTTTTTTTCTGTTTTTTTTAAATTTTTGAGACAGAGTTTCACTATGTAGTTCAGGCTGTCCTTGAACTTGCGATGTAGCCCAGCCTGGCCTCAAACACACAGTGATCCTCCTACCTCAGCCTCCCGAGTGCTGGGATTATAGGCGTGTGCCACCACGCCTGGTGTGTGCAAACTGATCTTTTCTAGATACAATAAACATTAAAATATTTTAAAATTCATCTGATTTTGGCAACACAATGCAAATGAATTAGAAATCAACCAAAAAGAGAAAATTTTTTAAACCTCTGTTTGAATCTTTAAAATGTCTCCCTAAATTACTCACGAGTTAGAGAAGAAATTACAATATAAGCTGAAAAATATTTAGAACTGAATGAAACAGGAAGATTGCAAGTTCAAGGCCAGCCTGGGCTACATAGTGAGTTCAAGGCCAGCAAGACTCTGTCTCAAAAAAGAAAAAAACCACAAAGCAAAAAAACAATAGTAATGACCCTATGTATTTAACACAGTACATCTACATGTTCAACACTAACAATCACTTGTAAATGAAAACAGTGAAATGTCCTTCCATGTTTATCAGATGGGCAGAGATTAGAGTACTGTATCTGACTACAGCCAAGGTTGTTAACCAATTGGAGAAACAAAGGTGTCTTAGTTACTTTTCTCATTGCTGAGATGAAATACCCAACATCCAAAGTTAAAAAGGGAAAGGTTTACTCGGCTTATAGTTTCCAGTCTGTACAGGTTTCAGTCCATAGCTGGCTGGCTTCAAGACAGAGTGGCCTGGCAGAGGGGCATTGCAGAGAAGAAACTGTTCACAGCAGGGAGAAGGTAGCATGGCAAGCAAGGAAACTTAGCAGCTTTTTTCTGCCCCTTTTATACTCTATTTAGGCTTCTGGGATTAGGGCAGTGCCAACTCAATCAGTGGACTGATTTAGTAATCCCAGCATCACACACTCTAGATTCAGCCTCCTCCGAAAAAGTCCCACCTATGACCGCAGGAGAATTTGGGGAGACATCTAGACAAACCATAACAAAGGGGTCTTTGGTTTTGTTTTTTTGCAGTGCCAGTGATCAAATCCAGAGCCTCTTGAATACTAGGCAAGCACACTAACACTAAGCTACACCCTCCGCCCAGAGGCTTTCACACACTGCTGGTGGAAGGGTAAACTTGTGCACCCATTTGGGAAACATGATGAGCAAAGCTGGTAGATGAACACAAAAATTCCACTTGTAGATATAAACCTTAGGCCCTTGCTATTTAATAGGTGTTTGGTCTGCAGAGTCTACAAATCCCTTTTATTTGTGCACAAGGAGACACAGACAAGCATATTCATTGCAAGATTGTTCGTAACAGAATTTTTTTTTTTTTTTGTACTAGGGATTGAACTCAGGGCCTTGTGCTTGCAAGGCAAGCACTCTAACCACTGAGCTAAATCCCCGGCCCCCGTAACAGTATTTTTAAAAGGGGAAAAGACTTAATGCCTGTCAACAAAAGGATAAATAGATAAATGTACTCGTTAAAGTTAAATGTTCTTATATCCCATTAAAGTAACAAGGACAGCATAGTATCATTTATACAAACTTTTAAAACTTGGAGAACAATTTTATATCTTTATGGATACACACACACATCAAGTACAAGTATAAAAATGCATATGAATAATAAACATGAAATTCAGGATGAAGGTTATCTTTGGAGAAGTTACTGTGATAAAGACTGCAATCTTTTATTTTTAACATAACTTTGACGAAAATAGGTAATATAGTAATAGTTGATAAATGTTGGTTGTAGATGCCCTGGCGATTTATTATTCTCTCTGTTGTTTTCTGTTTGTTCAAAATGTAAAATAGGAAAAATGAAAAAGATATAAGGCAAATACACTACTAGAACAGGAACAAGATATCCTCAAAAACAAAAGAACACACAGAAAGGCTGGCAGATGGAGAAAAACCTTACTGATTGGGAAAAATGCAATCACAGGCATCAAATACTGCTACTTCAAATGCTCTAGTACTGCAAACCACTGTCTGATTTCCAGCCAATTAACCCCATCTCTTTCTGTGATTTGCTAGATCACAGAGGAGAATAAAAGCCTTTGATGCTCAACTTTATTTGAGGCCCAGAGTACTTGAGGCATGAACATGCCCAGGGGGAGTTTTCAGATGCAATTCTTTCCTCAACAAACTTGATAATAGCTAATATTTATTTTGTATTTACTAGACAGTGTGAGTATCAGCCACAAGGCTAAGAACTTTGAATGGATTTTCTCATTCTGCCTTCACAACAATCCATTTGGTAGATGGTGTTTTTCTCTCTATTTTGCAAATGAGAAGACCAAGGCTGGCCATAAGCTGGTCAGGAGTGGAGCTACAATGCCAGCTGAACAGTTTGCCTCTAGAAGCCCATAACCACCTTCCAATACACTAGGCTCAGTCAGGATCTGAGGTCCAAGAACCCCTTCACTTTCAAGCTGAAAGCAACTTAACTGACACGCTCAATTCTACTGCAGAAAGTCCTGCTTATTCAATACAATAATTACATAAGTTTTCTAAATATACAAAGGCCCCACACTATTTAATAATGTATATGTAGTGATAAAACAAATAAATGTGGTAAATGAAGTTTTTTAAATTAAATTTTCCATCCTCCCTCAAGTGGTAGATTGCAGCAGGAAAGATAATCCTGGGTGATGTCTGTTTCTCCACCTTGTCCTCTTTTTGCTCATTATTCAACTAGATTTGGTTTCCGGGCCCTCCAAGTTTGAGATAAGAAAGAGGAAGGGAGAAATTGTGAGAGATAGGAAAGAGCTTACCTAGTGCTATAATTACCATCTTAATTTATGATAATCTGTTTTGGATTCATACCAATTTAATTTTAGTCCACCAAAACTTTTTCCACTCTCCTCCCCCACTGCTTTGTGTTGTTATTATCATTATAAACAGTTTATGTGCATCAACACAGATTTATAACTATTGTTTTATGCAGCTGTGTCTTAAATTAGATAGGAGACACTGTTATAAGCACAAAAAATGCGTATTTACCTATGAAGTTACCTTTACTGTTATACTTTGTTATTTTACTTCAGTCTGAAAGACACCTGAATTATTCAAGCTTGTCCAGAGAGACACGATCAATAGGAGAAATAGATGAGAGGGTTTTTATTAGGGGAATTGGTTCACATGAGGGCTGGGAAGTCCCATCACAGGCCATCTGCAAGCTGCAGACCCTTGGGATGCCAAAAGCGTGACTCAATCCAAGCCCAGAGCCTCCGGGGAGCAGTGACCTAACTCTCAGCACAAGGCCAGAGGCCTGAGAACCTGGAGGAGGAAAGGTCTGAGTCCTGGCATCCAAAGGCCAGATAGCCTGAGGTCCTGATGTTCAAGGCAGAAAAGGAGTATATCCCGCTCCAGGTAGAGAAACCCATTTGCTTTTCCTCTGTTCTGCTCCATCTGGGCTCCCAGTCAGCTGAATGCCACCTGTCCTATACAAAGGCCTTTAGTTCACTCAGACCCACATGCCAATCTCCTCTAGAAATACCCTCACAGACACATTCAAAAATAATGATTTACTAGTTCTCTAGATATTCCTTAGTCCAGGCAAGTGGACGCTAAAATTAACCATCGCAATTTCCTGTAGTGTTTTTATAGATCAGACCTGATAGCAACACATTCTCTCTACCTTTGTTGACACAGGAATGTTTTACATCTCCTTCATCTTTTTTTTTTTTTTTTTTGAGACAGGGTCTCACTAGGTAGTTCAGGCTGGCCTTGAGCTCACTGTGTTGCCCATGCTGGCCTTGAACTCACGACGATCCTCCTGCCTCAGTCTCCCACATGCTGGGATTACACACATGCGCCACCATGCCTGGCATTTGTTTTTTGAGACAGGGTCTCACTATGTAGCTCAGGCTGGCCTCGAACTCACAGCAATCCTCCTGCCTTAGCTTCCTGCCTGCTGGGATTCAAAAGATAGTTTTTAAGGATACAGGATTCTTGATTGAAAAATTTTTCTTTCAGCATTTGGAATACGTGATCCCTGGGTCTCCACAGTTTCTGATAAGAATTCAAATAATGTTTATTCTATTAAGAATCCTGTGTATATGATGAATCACTTCTCTCCCTTCACTTCTTTTCCCTTCTTATGAGACCAGGTCTTGCTATGTTTCCAAGACTGGTCTCAACCCCTTGTGCTCAAGCAATCCTCCTGCCTCAGCTTCCGAAGTAGCTAGACGTGGCTTATTTTGCAGGTTTCAAGATTCCCTCTTTTGATAGTTAGCTTAGATTTGACTCTTTTTAGAGCTCACTGAGATATTTGGATGTGCAGATTAATGTCTTCCATCAAATTTAGGATGTCTTGAGCTATTATTTCTTCAAATATTCTCTCTGCCTTTTCTCCGTCTCTTTGTTGGCTTATCCTTTGGTATATTTTGGTATGCTTGATGTGTCCAACAAGTCTCTGGGGTTCTCTTCTTTTTTTTTTTTTTTTTTTTGTGGTGCCGGGGATCGAACTCAGGCCCTTGTGCTTGCAAGGCAAGCACTCTAATCACTGAGCTAAATCCCCAGCCTCTGGGGTTCTCTTCTTGTTCTTTTTTTCTTTTTTTCTCTACTCAAATTTCCTGTTAAGCTCTGCAAGCAAAATTTCCATTTTAAACACTGTCCTTTGCAAATCCACCATTTCAATTTCTTCCTTCTTAATAATTTATATTACCTTATTGATATTCTCTATTTGGTGTGACAGTATTCTCATAGTTTCTCTCTCTCTAGACATAACTTCTTTAGTACTTTTAACCTATTTAAATTAACTAATTTAACATCTTTATCTAATAAGCCCAATATGTGAGATTCCTTGGAAAGAGTCTCTACTGAATGTTCTTTTTCCTGTATATGGACTGTACCTTATTGTTTCTTTGCATGTATAACCTTTTGTGGTTGTACCAGTCACTTTCCCAACACTGGGACAAAATACCTGACACCTGCAACTTAAAGGAGGAAAGGCTTATTTTGGCTCATGGTTTTTAGGAACACTTAGTCTATGGTTTGTTGGCTCCAAGGCAGAGGAGCTGCTGGTAGCAGGGTGTGGCAGAGGAACACTGCTCACCCTACAGCAGGCAAGGAGCACAGAGAGAAGGGAGGAACTGGGCACAAGAAGATACTCTTCCGGGTCATGCACCCAGTGACCCACCTTCTACCAGGCCCCGCCTGCTAACAGCACATTCAGATACTGCACTCACCAGAGGATGAATCCAATGATGAGTATAGTGCTACCATGACCTAATCATCCTCCAAACACATGAGATTTTGGGAGACAAGTTAGAGCTAAACCATAATATTACGGAAAGCTAGACATTAACAAAGTAAAATGTGGCATTTCTGGAAATAAAATTCTCCCCTTTTCTCAGGGTAAATTGTTGGGGTTTGTTTTGTTTTAGTTTTTGCTTTTTTTGGTTATTATTTGCATAGTGAGTTTTCTAAACTACCTCTATGAAATATTTATGTTTTGTCATGTGTAGCACTGAATACACTGCTCTGCTAATTTAGTAGTTTGTGACTTAATCAGATGGAGAGTTCCTTACACGGTACCAGAATTAGTCTGGTACCACTAATTCTCTCAGATTTAGTGAAGGGCTCTAAGTGACAAGGCTTTCCTATACTCAGTGAGGCAATTTTCAACTCTTTCTTAGCCTTAAATTCATTCTTGCTCAGAACCTCAAGGTTATCCAAAGATGAGAGCTTAGGTGTTTCTCTCTCTCCTGAGCATATATGCATCCTGGGGACGTGCACCACCCTATGCATAAGTGTGTCCTTCCAGATCCTGAGGAATATGCTAGAGCTTATCAAAGTCACCTATGGAAATGCCTTTCCATAAATCTCCTTTTCAGCTTTTTAGTTATCCTATGAAATGCTCCAACTGCATCTTATTCACTACTACACGCAGCACACAGTATTGAACCACTGCTTCTGACTGTTTTCAACAAATACCCATAGGAAAAAAACCTGTTAACACTGGGTGCATATTGAGTGGAGTCAAATACTGACTGCCTTTTGATAGTGTTCTGTAGAGAATCACCAGATAGGTCAAACAAAGATGGTTGTCTGGGAGTAAGACTTTAAAGGAGCCCCACCCAGTTCCTCCCTCTGTTTTTACAATTACAGGCTCATTGTTTACAAGGCTATCATGCAACTAGGGAAGGAGAATGAAAATGGGGAAAATTTAAATGCCACAAAATTCACTTTTCTTAAAACATTCAGTCATTTTTCTTGAATAAATTTCCCTGGTTGCTGCAACTTTTGGCTAATTTCCAGAATTCTGATGAGATCGGGCACGTTCAGGGTGGTATGGCCATAGACTAATTTCCAGAATTCTGAAAAAGTTGATTTTGATAATCTTTGACAATGTTCTAATTGCTTTTATGAAAGACAGAACTTCTGGAGGTCTTTATTGCCCAATTTTGGCTGATCTCACTCATGATTAAAGATAAAAGCATTCTAAGATCTTTGTGTTGTCTGAAATACTAAAGATATTAAAGATATTAACTCTACATTTTGTGTGATGGTTAAACTGCATTGTCAATTTGATTGGCTTGTGAACTACCTAGGTGATTAGGAAAGTGTCCTTCTGGTATGTCTGGGTCAGTCACGGATGTGCACCTCCAAGTACTACACTTTGTCACTGGTCTCTTTGGTACTGTTCCTCTGCTCTGTTTCCTGGCCACCATTAATTAGGAGCTTTATTCCACCATGCCCTTCTGTCATGACATTTCTGCCCTTGAGCCAGCTGGCCATAAACTGAACCCCCTGGAACTGTAAGCCAAAATAAACTTCTCCTCCTTTAAGTGGTGGGTATCAGCTAGTGTGTCCCATTGATGGGAAAGTTGACTAATATACTTTGTTAAACATGTATATATATATGCTAATTTTTTGCAGTGCTGGGGATCAAACCCAAGGCCTTGCACATGCTAGCCAAGGACTCGATCCTTGAGCTGTAACCACCAACCCATATGTTGAAAATTCTAATGAAATCACTAAAAAAAGAAAACTAGGTCTATAAATATTGAAGTATTAGGATGAAGGTTGAAAATAAAAGCTTCATTATTACAAAAGAATAAGATAAAAAAAGTAATTCAAAGTATGTCATTAAAATAAAATAAACCAAAAATAATAATATAATAATATAGAAGTAATCACAATGAATAAAATGCATTAAAATCATTGAATAAAAGGCAGACATTCTAAGTTTGCTTCAAAAACAAATCTACAGGATGGGGATTTAGCTCAGTGGTTAGAATGTTTGCCTCACAAGCACAAGGCCCTGAGTTCAATCCCTGGTGCCAAAAAAAAAGAAAGAAATCTACATGCCACTTTAGAGAAATACCTGAAATACAAGTATACAAAGTATTTGAAAATACAGTGATGGAAAACTAAATATTCTAGCACATATTAATGAGAAAAAACCTAAGTATAATATGAAACAAAATAGTTATGAGACCAAAAAAGGTAAAACACTTTTGATATATTTTACAATGTGGCTTTTCAGTTGTCCCAGCACCATTTTAAAAAAAGCTATTATTTCCCTACTGATCTTTTGACACATTTATACCAACTCAGCTGACCACAATGCACACATTGCCCCTACACTTTCAATATGTCAAGTGTCAAAGAAGAATTCCTGATTTCCCACTCAGTAACATATATATGTATGTCTGGTTCATTACATGGCACACAAATCATTAAGTTCACACAGAACAAGCAAGCAAATAAAAAAAAAACTATGATGAAAAACAGTGCATGAGGGTTGAAGGTTAGGGATTTAGCTCAGTGGTAGAGCACTTGCCTGGCAAGCACAGACCTTGAGTTCAATCCCCAGCACCATCACCCCCCAAAAATAGTGAATGGGATAAAAGACAAGACTGGCAAGAAAGGGAGGTCTGTTTCATATAAGACCTGTTAAGTTCAGGTATGCAATTTGGGCTTTATTCTAAATGCATGGGGGAGCCATTGGATAATTTTGAGCAGGAAAGTAAGAAAAAATGATTTGCAGATTTAGAAGATCATCCAGTTGCCAGGTGAACTTTGTAGCATAACATGACAACTGTGAAGGCAGGGAGACCATCAGGATATTATTGGAATACGCAGGCAAGAAATGATTACAATTTAGACAAGAGTGGTAGTACTGACAAAATAAGAAGCAGAAAGATTCAGAACATGTTTGGTGGGGGGATGATTTGGAGGTGGAGGTAATGCCTAGGGAGCTGGACAAGAGAATGTAATAGTGATTTCTCAATTTATGTCTTGAATAACTGAATGAATGATTGCTTAATCACCTCCCTCCATTTACTGAGATGTGTAAAACTAGGAGAGGAGAGAAACCAGTTTAGTGCGTTGGGTGAGCTTGGAATTTTGTAGAGAGCAGCCCTAGACCCTGAACTTCAGAAGTCACACAAGTATAATTAAGTTGAATGTGCTCTGATGTGTCTTGTATGTTGATAAACATCACATGTGACTGAGAAGGTAAATAAAAGATAAAGCATGTGAAAAAGGTTAACTGGGGATTGAGGCAGAAGAGGTAGGGAGAAGGAGATTGTAACTGTGTAGTTCAGAAGCCTTTGAAACTGATTTCTGGCAAGAGTTTAGAAAAGATTAGAGATGAAGCCTAAAGAAGCCCTAGAATGTTATGAGCAGTGCTTGATGTTCTATACTGGCCACAGAAGAACAGAATGCTGACAGGAATGCAGAAAATAAAGGCAAGGGTCATGAGGTTTCAGTTAGGAATGAGGACTGTATTGGAAACAGAACTACAGGCCATGTGTGTCATTATGGGAGAGAATTTGTCTACATTTTGTCCATTTCCTAAGGTTTTGTGTGAGACTAAATTCAAAGGTGGTGGACTAATTGATCTGCTGGAGGAAATTTCAATGCAGCCCAATGTTCAGGCTACCACATGGATACTGCTGAGTGCTTTTGACCAGATCTATAAAGAGAATCGGGAGCAGAAAGCAGTGTGAAAAATTTGCAGTTTCACCAGAAAGGAAGCATGTGCAAAGCTGGGAACGGGAACAGCCTGGCTGCTGAAAAAATTAGCTTTAAAAAGAAGCCAAATACTTTGCATCAGGACATTAGAAAAAATGGCTTGAAGGCATTTTAGGAATTGGTCAGGGCCCCACCTCCACAGGCTCATGGGCTTAAAAGGGTAAACTCCTTTGAAAGACTTTGCTTTGAGAAGAGAGCACCTGAGTGTCCTCCTCTTTTAGAGACACCTAGGGAAGTGTTTCCCCAAGTTCAGAAGTACTCAGAAGTTGCTGCAGTCATGGTCCAAGAGGGCCAGGCTACTACTAGAGCTGGTGGTAGACCTTAGCATCATCCTCATGGAAGAACGCAAGAGTTGTGGGATCATGAACGTTTCCACCCATATTTCAGAGATCTGGGAGGCCAGGCAGTGTGCTCCTGAGAAGGCAGTACATGACACTGTGAAAGTGAAGCCCAAAGTGGAGTGGAGACCCCAGGAAGTTGGAGATGCCAGGAACATGGAACGTCTCCTGAGGAAAATGCAAACAGTGAGAAGAGCCAATCTCAGGAAAGAACATCTAGACTGCAACTAGCAAGGCTGTGGGGGCAGTGCTGCACAATCCTCTGGATCTCATGTCTCACAACAACCTGCCCCGGGTGCTGAACATGGAGCTATAGGATTTAATGTCTGCCCTGTCGGATTTTAGTATTGCTTTGTTCTCACTCCTTTCTATCCCCCTATTTCTCTCTTTTGGAATGGAAATGTTTATTCTGTGTCATTGTATGTTGAAAGTATTTAACTTTCTTTTTGATTTTTACAGGGCTCAAGGCTGAGTTTGGCTTCAATTTCAGAGGAGACTTTGAACTTTTCAGCAATACTGGAACTATTAAGAATTTGACAGCTCTTAGAGAGGGACAAAATACGTTTTGCATAATGAGATGGGCACAGGTCTTTTGGAGACCAGGGGCAGAATGTCATGGTTTAGATCTGAAATGTCCCCCCAAGGTCTCATGTGTTTGGAAGGTGATTGGATCGTAAGGACATTTTACTCATCAGTGGATTCACCCACTGAAGAGTTCAGTAGCTGAATGTGCTGTCAGGAGATATGGCCTGGTGGGAGATAGATCACTGGAGATGTGACCTGGAGAACTGTATTCTTATTCCCAGCTCCTTCCTTCTCTCTTTGCTTCCTGGCTGCCATGAGTTGAGCACTTTCCCCTTGCCATCCCCTTCTACCACGTGTTTCTGCCTTGGAACCAGCTGACCTTGGAATGAACCCATGGGAAACTTTGAGCCAAATAAACTTCTTCTTTAAATTGTGGGTGTCAGCATTGAGTCCCAGTGACAGAAAAGTGACTAATACAGGTCAGGAGAATGTGTTGAATGTAAAGGAGGAAGTATGGGTACCTTTATATATGCAGAAAGGATTATGCACTTTTCTCAGTTCTGCCCTGAAGATATTAAAATGGCCCAATGTTACAATGCATAAAGATAGTCTTTGGGAACAAATTACGCATTCTGAATGTGAATGGACACTAAACTGGAGTCACTGACCAAATGGACTTTATACTTTAGAAATACATACACTGATCAATTATATATCTATATCTATATATCTCTAGGGCAAGATACTGATAACATATTTACAGCATTTTGGAGACTATTAAATGAGTCATCATTTCTATACCGACTGGCATATAGTTACCCAATAAGGCAATGTAGCAGGAGTGTAGATGGGCATTTAGGCCACTGTAACTTATTTGTGCTTTCAGGGCCTGCTATTGATAACTAAATGCACATACAGATTTCAAGAATTATGGATCCTGACAAGCTCCAAAATGTGCAGATGGCAAGCTGTAGACCTAGGAGTTCCAGTTTGGTATAATTCTAGACCAAAGATCAGCATGTTTGAGACCCAGGAAGAGCCAATGTTTCAGTACAAGAGCAGAGGTTAAAAAAAAAAAAAAGGAAAAGAAATGTGGTCTACTAGTTCAAGGAATTCAAGCAGGGGGAATGGCAGCCTTTTCGTTCCATTCAGGCCTTCGACTGATTGGACAAGTCCTACTACATTAGTGAGGGCAATCTCTTTCTCAGTCTATCAATTCAAATATTAATCTCATCCAGAAACATATTTGACCAAATGTCTGGGCACCCTCTGGTCCACTCAAATTGACTCATGAACTTAGCAATCATGTGCCTTCACAAGCACACCGAACACTCTCTGGTGGGTGTTGCATTGGATATAACATTGTTATGTTGCATATTTTGTGCCAACAGTCTCATCTGACTACTCACACACCTTTTCACTACATTTCCTTGCCCCTGATCTGTCAGTCCTTTATGTCTAGGCCTCTGATCATAGACCACTGTCCAGGAATCTGCAGATATTCTCCTCTATGGCCACTTCTCCATACAAAGTGGCTGGCCCGATAGGCTCACAACTTGCCTATTGGGAAGATTTTCCCTGGCTACCCTTGTTCAAATCCATCACTAAAGACTGATACAATGCAGCTACATTCACATTCAGTTTGCACCCACATACCTTGTTGACACTTCTGGAAACGAGGCTTCTCCTTTAGCTTGCTCTCTAGGACCTACTCCCACAGAGCCATAGATTTGACCTAATGGAACAGTACTTGTGCAACTATGGTAAGTGACATAGGGGCTCATCCTACCTGTCCCTTCATTTTATTTGTGCCCCTTGGGCTTGGCTAAGTTTTATCCTGAATGTAAAACTTCAAACTTTTAATAAACAGTTTCTGGGCCCATCTGTCTTTATGACTTACTATGTCTGACAAATCATCTAAGGGGCATTTCTGAACCCATGGTCAAGTGTTCTGTCTCTCAGGGCCCAGGCTATGCCAGGATATTATTTCTCAAAGGTATAGAATTCTCTTCTGATTTCATAGCCTTGCTGCAGAGTAGTCGACACTCTGGTTTTCCCTCTGGAGGTTGTTATAAGCTCCATGCTGAATAGATTTAAATTAAAGGCAATTTCTTGCAGATTTTCTTTAAACTTAGTTATGAATAGAAATGGAGAATAATTTGAATGATAGATATTATACCATTCTGAAAACACTGACCAACCTACAAGGGACCACAAGCCCTCATGCAAATGAGTGGTTGGAAAAGCATGATCAGTCCTCCAAATACGCCTGAATCTGGAGCGCTGCTTGGACTTCAGCTATGCCCTGCCCTGAGACAACAGAACAAGCTCTGACAAGGACAGTTCCCAGATGTTATCAGACCACAGGAATAAAATGAGGTATATTAGCTCAAAATACAAAATCATACGGGCTTGAGTTTCTACCAGTTTGATAGTTTGAACCTCAGCAGCTCATAAAAAGCAGCCTGTAATTATTTCTGGGAGTCTCCACAGGGGATGCTTCCCAAGAGCAGGTAGCCGTATTTCTCAATTCCAGGAGGCAGGAATGACATTGTATTCTGGGTGAATGTCACTCCCACAGTACAACTGAGTCACATATGAGTAAAACGTGGATGGTGTCCTTGGAATGGTATAACACTGGTACTACACCTTGCGGGTGTTCATAAACCAGTTCTCACTCAGGATCCATCATGCTTTTTCTCCTCTACTTCGATTGGGCCTGGCCATTGTCCAACGCCTTTGAACTGCTTAAGGGAGGCTGACTGATGCCAATGCTGAGGGTACCCTCCTCAGGCTGGTCACTACTCACACCGAGGAGGAAGCCCCGTGATGCTCTCAGAGTCATTGCTTGCGCATGTACAGACATGGGGAGAAGGGCCTGTTCCCCACATCCATGACGTTTTGCTTCCTAGGTTCTAAAGCTCACACCTCACAAAATTTCTCACCAAACTGTCCTGCCAGCATCTCTTTTTATTCATTCTTCACCCCCTACCAGCATCTCTCAACACTGTCCTTCTGCCAACCAGACAGCACGACTTAAAACAAAATAAGCAACTGTTTTGCTATACTGTCTCAATACCTAATACATCTTCATCCCCACATGCTATCTCTAACCTCCAACCAAAAAGACAAAGAAGGGGGCTGGGATTTAGCTCAGTGATTAGAGTGCTAGCCTTGTAAGCACAAAGCCCTGAGTTCGATCCCCAGCACCAAAAAAAAAAAAAAAAGACAAAAAATCAAGGCATGATAGCATACACCTGTGATCCCAGCACTTCTGAGGCTGAGGCAGGAGAATTGCCATGAGTTTGAGGCCAGCTTGGGCTACATAGTGAGTTTAAGGCCAGCCTGAATTATATAGTGAGATCTTGTCTCAAAAACCAAAACCATTAAACAAACAAACAAAAAGACAAAGAAATATATCTAAATTAGAACATTGAAGTTCTCCAGTGTTTTATTTATTTATTTATTTATATTTTTGCTCTCCAGTTATTTTATGGTGACTACTTTTTAAGGAAAAAAGGGCTGGGCATTTGTTTATACCTAGACCTACTCTAGAAACAAAACAGTGTATTGAGTTTAGAAAACCTTCAGTTTACCAAGCATACATCACAGTTCCAAAACAATTTTCCTAGGACCAAGTCTCCCATGGAGAGTAATTAAATAAATCACATCTGAAGGTGTGTAGTTACCTGGATGCTGAAAATGTGACAATGAAGTAAGTCCTCAGGGACAAAGAAAGGAAAATTGCTTTTATATCCTATAAGTTTCCAACATCAAGCAAGGTCAAATTACAAGGACAAGTGTCTTAAGGAAAATTTTAATGGTCTTTAAGTAATGGTTCCAGTTCCAGATTATCATAAAAACTTTACATTTTATAACAGACATATCAATTCAATGAAGGAAATAAATAGATAACTTCAGACTTTGTGAAAAATAAGCTAGTTAAGAAGATAGATGACCTTCACTTTGGATATTTTAAATACTCAGCCATGTCCATTCTTGAAGCAAAAGGCTCTTACACACACATTTTCCTAAAGTGCATTTTGTCTTTAACTTATTTTTAGCTAGAGTCACCTCTAAGCACTCTTTGACTTAGAGTTGAGTGTTTCAACCTTGATCTATATATTCAAAAACTTCTAAGAGTAAAATAATATCATGAAGCTGACAATTACATTTACCAATATCCTGTAACTGAGTAACAGTAAAATTCAGCTTCTAGTTGGGTTCTGTCTGGCTGTCTGCCACCACCCCAGTCCTGCTCCTGCCAACAATTTCCTGCTCGTAAATTTTAAATGGCAGTTTTAGCCAGATTTTTCTTTGTCATTTCAAAAATCACTGGGTCTAGTCTCATCTGGACCAATCCACTACACTTAAAATATTTTTGAGAAGTATTAAGTAACAAGAAATGCAAAACAGCTCTCAATCTTCTGATTAAATTAACAGTGATCCTGGCACCTGAATTTCCTAACTTCTAACTTCTTTCACTATTTTAGCAACAAATAACCTTTCCTAGACAGTGAATCAGGCAGGTTATATTTACATTCATAGGTTAAGTTCTTATATGAAAAGTGCTATCTATAAAACCACACTAATTCTGAGAGTGTTAGGGAGAGATATTAACACTATAAATAAAGGGTCTGAACAAACAGGATATTTGCCTCCCAAAGCCAATATATTACTTTAATATGTAAAATATATAAACTGTGGTTGACACATATGTGCAATCTAAATAAAATATACTCATAAAACGATTATATCAACATTTAGCTTAAATGCTCTAATATTAAGTTAGTAAAATAAAAGTGAAGGGAAGCGACTGTGGCAGAACCAGAAATTCAGATACAGGAGCAAAGGAGACAGCTAAAGGATTATCAAACTCATAAATGAAAAACCTTTAAAGGGAAAAATATCTATATTTTCCCTTAAACAGAGGACAATTAATGTGGAAAAATGTGAATGTGAAGACACAGACATTTATCAATCTGTTATTGAAAAACTTGTGAAGTAGCTGAATTCAATTACTAAAAATGACTAGCAGGATTAACTCAAAGGTTTTTGTTATATCTGCAACAGAGAAGAAAGTCAAAAGGTAGTGTGAAAAATGAATTTTTTTAAAATTTCAGGTTAAGCAGTCCTTGAAGCAGAATGGGAATTGTAGAGCTTAGTGTAGGACTTGCTGACTTTGCATTGTTCATGATCAATTCCAATGCACACATCTAGTAGGTAGCAGGATGCAAAAGTTGAGGCTAGCTGGAGATGCCTTCACTGGGCTACAGATTTCTGAGTCATTAATGTAAATAAAATCAATGGAATGGGCACTAGGGTAGAAGGAGTTCAGGAACGGACTGTGTTCCATCCAAATTTATATGTTGAAATCATGGCCCTCAATATAACAGTATTAGGAGGTGGGGCTTTGAGGAGGGTCCTGTGGGTGGGACCCTCATGAATGGGACTAGTGCCCTTATAAAAAGGGAACCTCGAGAGCTTTTTAGATTCTCTTTCTGACACACAAGAATATAAGTGATAGTCTGTAGTCTAGATGAGGGTCCTCACCCAAACGTGACCGTATGGGCTCTACAATCACAGCTTTCCAGCCTCTTGAACCACAAGAAATTAATTTGTTTATAAGCCACCCAGTCTATGATACTTTGGCACAGCAGCCTGGACTGACTAAGGCAAATTCTGTGATGAGAGAAGCAAAGGATGGAGGGTTATACCAACAATTAAACTGCAAATAGTGAAAACTGACTCCAGAAAGGAATCCAAGAAAAAACTGACCTTTAAGAAAAGAACCAGAAGCATGTAGCATCATGAAATCTACAGCAATAGAGATTTTGAGAAAAAGAAAACAGCCAACAGCATCAAATGCAAAAAGAAAAGCAACGCTTCACCTATAAGGTAGGAAAGGAGATAAAAATAAACAAAAAATAGAGAAATTTGTACCTCGGTTCTCCCTCCCTCTTTGTCTCGCCCCCCCCCCCTTTTTTGTGCTGGGGATTGAACCTAGGGCCTTTTATACAGCAAGTGCTGTACCACTAAACTACATTCCCCAGCCTTCTCTGCCTTTCTTTCATCACTACGGGTTTATGAAGTTTGAAAAATAAATATATTATAATACACCAGCATCACTATTTATCTTTCAGCTGTTCCATATTGGGCGAGTCGGAGTCTTGTAGTTGACTCTTTCTGACATGACCTAGAAGTCTTTAATGTCCTTGCCCTTAAGTTTACCAAGGCTTATTCTATGCAGGCTCAATTTATACATTTCCTGCCCTAGATCTGGAATCAGTCATTTCTCAAAGGAGTTCTGGTTACTTTTAGTGAAGAACTACATTTTTAAAATCAAGATATAGAAAACAAGTATACTTATTACTACTTCCAAGCACCTCTTTCACTGAGCAGAACGAAGAACACAAACACACACCCACACACACCCACACACACTCCTATATTCATGCTGCTACCTCAGATTTAAATCCAACACCACAGAGTTCTTCAACTTCCCTTACTCCTTGTTTTCCACTTATCCTACAGTAAAAACCCTGATTCTCCATGTCAATATATATGTTCTTGTTTTCTCTATCCCACAATAAGTATTTACTTCTATTTTGTTTTGTACTTACGATATGTTCTACTCGGTAATCAGAAGCAGAAGCACTGGGACATGCAAATAATAAGGGACTTGCTATAGGGACTCGATCTTATGCAATTGTGGAATTGTCTGAACAGATTATGTGAAGCTGGTGTTTTTGTGTCTGCTGCTGGGATCTATAATCCTCAGCTCAGATGGGGGAAGGAAAGATGCAAGCAAAGTGGAGAAGTAAGCATAAATTAAAATTTGTGAGTTTGAGCTGGACTCTCCAGGGAGAGACTCTAGTCAGACTCACTGTTTCCAACTCCCACCCCAGCTTCTGTAATGAAGGGTCCTGCAGAAGAAGCTGGCACCCTGTGCCACAGAGTTAAAAGCGTATCGCACTGAAATGGCAGCAGTTCCCACTGTCATTTCTGGCATGCGGAGGAGCACCAACATGAGTCGCTAAGAGCTGCCTCACAAATACATTTCTTGCAGCCTTCATGAAGGGAGCTTGCTTTGGATCCTCCCAGGGGATCTATTCAAGGAGTGGCTGAGTAGGTCTTTCAGGGTGGAAAGGAATTCTGGGAGGCCTTTGCAGTTTAGTTAATTTGACATAGTGTAAAACTATAGTCAGAAAACTACTTTCAAAAGATAACTGGAACAAATCATTTTCTCTATGCAATTATGTGTCAATTTGCTATACAATTAGGCTCGTTCATCTAGATTTTATTTTTTCATTTATTTACATGTCTCATAATATTAAAAGATATATTCAGAGAAGTCACACTTCCAGTCTACCCCCTCTTACCCATTCCTTTCTGTACTCATTTTCATTCTATTAAACACACACACATACAAAGGAGTTTCCCTGATTTGCGGGTATACATTTCAAAGCTCCCAGTGGATGCCTGAAACCACAGATACTGCTGAACTTTATATATTTTATTTTCCTATACATACACACCAGTGATAAGGTTTTATTTATGAACTAGGCCCAATAAGAGATGAACAAAAATAATAACAAAGTGAACAATTATAACAATATACTGTAATCAATTTGCCAGACTCATTAATGTTCTGTTTTGGTGATATTACGAAGAACAATAAGGGTTACTTGAACACATTGGGACACTATGACAATTGGCTTGTTAATTGAGATGGCTACTAAGTCACTAACAGGTGGGCAGCATGGACAGTGTGGATACACTTGTCAAAAGGATGATTTACATCCTAGGTGGGGTGGAGCAGAATGGCACAAGATTTCATCACTCTACTCTATGGCATGCAACTGAAACCTTACAAATTATCTCTGAAATTTTCCCTTTAACATTTTCAGATCACAGATGATCATAGGTAACTGAAACCATGGGAAGCAAAACCACAGATTGAGAGAATTGCTCTAAAACTATATATAGTTTCCCCTTATTTTTTGCCAAAAAGTAACATAATATATACAGTCTTTTGCATCTAGCAATAAAAGTGAATTTAAAAACTTTAACACTGAGAAATAACAAATTCACAAAGAATATTTCAAAGAACTCCGTACCTTATCAAAACACCCAAGATTAGTAAAAACAAGATGTTATAAGATAACATTCAGATGTAAGTATCCATTGTTAAATGTTAGGAATGTAGTATCCTAATAAATGTCATGAGTTTAGAAGCCAGGTCTTCTTTCATGGGCAATGGAAGTCTGGAAAATGTGAGATGACAGTGGAATGGATTTACTCTCAACCCTCCCATAATTAAAGTATTTGAACAAAATCTGGAATTCCACAGGGCGGATTCCAAGTGTCTCTCAATGGGAAGGTTGTGCTGAATCAAACTCATGATTCTATTTTTCATTCACACCTAAACAGCTTCTGAGAGTAACCTATTAAACAATACTGGATATGTTATTCATAAAATGACCTTGATTCATGAAGAAAACATTAACCTGTGATCAGTTACACATCACTGAACCTAGCTGGAGCTCTAAAAGCACGTAGGAGGCTGCTTACTTGTCTTCCAGGAGTGGACCACATTAATGTGGAATCAGACCTGGTTGGGCAGGTCTGACTGACTGGTGGGACTATCCTTAGAATGCAGGATTTAAGACAGAAATGCTGGCCGGAAGCAAACTCATCTCCAAGGAAGAAAAGCTCAGACATGGCAGGAAAGCTCTTCACCGTATTTCAGTCAACTGGAGCAACGGTTCTAAGGTTCACCTAGATTTGCTTTCCAACTTCAAAGGGAGGTGTTCACACTGTTTCTGCTCAGACTACAATGTATGTAGTCTGCTCTATGACTTGGCTCCATACAGGCTCCAGGAACACTTTTTGGGTAGAGGGTTTTAAGGCATCAAAACTGCCCATGGCAGCATTGGGATTTGGGGTGGAAGTACCCAGGAAGAGACAGGCCCTATCCAATAAGAAAGAACCTGCATGCATTTTTGCATGCAATGGACACCTCGGAAGCTGAAAGAAAACAAGTAGGTAAAGTCTTGTGCCTTAGCACACAGAGACACATATTAGTGAATCTGAATTACGAAGGGGAGAGGAGGATTGGGTCTATACCTCCTTGGAATCACGGCAGGGTGAGAAGTCAGTTCGATAGAATAGCCAGTTCATTATGCTAAACAAGATCTGTAGTGGTTTTAAAACACGTCTGGAACTCTCTGGCACGTCTTCCACTGAAAAGTGGATCTCTATCCCCCTTTTTGAATTTGAGGCTGACTTAATGACTTCCCTGCGTCCAACAAAATGTAGCAGAATTGATGCTGCGTGACTTTGGTGGTTGGATCATTACACACGATTCAGCTTTTACCTTGCTTACTGGTACATGAGCATTTAAAGCTCTTAGCTGCCTTGGAAGAAATCTGATTACCCTGAGGCAGTCATGTTAAAAGGAAGTTCAGGCCACATGGAGAAAATACATTTAGGTGGTTTGGATGACCGATCCAGCTGAGGTTCCAGTTTCCACCACCAGTCATGTCAGTAAAATGCCTGAGTATCCCAGTCTCCAACTTCTGAGATGCCCCCAGGCACTGAGTTTTCCTCAGCTGAAATCCCAGACATCACGAAGTCCAGACAAGCCATCGTTGCTACACCTTCTCTGAGTTCTGACTGAGAGGATAACTTTACATTTCTCAAAGAGCAAAATTACAATGTTTGAGCCTTACAATGGTACAGTCAAGTAGGTTGGACTGGCACTGCTATCATGCTCATTGTATAGATTAAGAAGCAAAACGACAAACAGGAATTTTAGCTTACCTGTTTTCAGATTATATAGACAAGATGAGGCACGTTGACACTAAAACCCTGGTCTTCAGACTCCAAAGATTATGATTTCTTTGTTGTTTCTTATACCATGGCACTGTAGAATGGCCTATGAAAATAGGATATAATCAAAGCTTGAAGACAGGATGACAAGATGTTGAATGAATGGAAACTAACAAGAATCAGTATTAAATGGATGAGATCAGCCATCACATAGAGAACTAATCATGTAAGATATGGTCAGCATAATCCCAGCACTCTGGGAGGTAGTGGTGGGAGAATGAAAGTTTGAGCCCAGTCTGAGCAATTAGGAATTTAGCAAGAACCTGTCTCCAGAAAAAGAAAAAAAAGGGGGAGTGAGGGGATTCAATCGTTCGTATCAGTAAAAAGAAAGGTATGCTCTATCTATACACTGATGCTGATACGTAAGCCTGGAAGAATAAAAACAAAGACACCTCCTGACAGTTGTTTCTGATAATGAGAAGGGAAAAGCGTCCCTTGACTGGCTGATGGTGCTATTTTAGTCCACTGAAAAATATGTGATGGTAAAGAAGAGTGCTTCAGACTAGACTAGCTTCGTGACATTGTCCCCAGGATTATCTTCACTTCATTATTTGCCAAAGTACCTTCTGATTTAAATTTAGTTCTTCAGAAAACTTTCCTACTTGGAAGAGAACATACAGTGAAGTGGACAAAGCATATATTTAAATGTAGAAAATATTTGGGTTCTGATTCACCGAGCAGCCACACATGCAACCGTACCCCTCAGCTCATGGTGACCGGATCAAAGCAGCATACTACTTCAGAAGTCAGTAGAACACTTTTGGCTCTCTCCAGGTATCCTCAGTCATAATGAGGTCCCTGGTGACCCTCTCCACCCCATGGAAAGCACAAAAAGGCAGAGACCCCTCTAGCTTTCATGACTTCATGTTCAGGTCACTTTGACAATTACCTGCGTATCATCAGTAATTTTACGTTTCTCAGTTTCTTCCTTCCTTAAAATTTTACCATTACTCGCCATTTCTTTTAGATTAATGTATTTTTAACAATGTATTTTTATTTTTAAAATTCCACTCTGTAATTGGGCATCTCAAAGAGATGGTTCTTTTGTACATAGTTTGCAGAGAACGCCCTGGACTAAGTCTGTTCACGAAAGGTGCAATATATATTTTCACTTATTTTCTTCGAAATAAAAACAACTAGTTTTGATGCTCCAGACGTCTAGAATGCTACGGCCTTTGCACGGGCCCTAGCGCACGGAAAGCACTCGACTGGTATTTGTTAAACGAATGAATCCAGAAAGCGAATATGCCGAAAGAAAACATGTTTTTTCCTCCACGATGAGGGGAACGGACTTTCAGATTTCCATTTGGACTCATTTTAACAGGTCAAGTCCTTCGAGGAAAGGGCACAAGCACCACACTGACAATTTAGCCGTTCGTCGCTGGAATGGAAATAACAGTAGTATGGGCTTCCCCGCCTTCCTCCCTCTAGGATTTCAACTTCTCGAGCACCACCCCTGCGCTTCTAGTAACTCCCACACTGCAGAACAGGCTGAGGACCGAGGAGATGAGACGCAAGTCGGAAATCGGAGCCATGGAAACCGCAGAGCGGAGGGAACGCGCGGACGCGCGGGCGGCCTGAGGGGCAGGCACTCTCCCCGCGACTACGGCGCGAGGGCGCTCCGCGGCGACGTCACGCTCTGGTGTGACGTCACGACCGTGACACGCGGGTGACGCCGTTGCCGCGGCGACTTCTCGTCGTCTCCGCCCCCTCCGCCCGCCCCCCTCCCCGCGTCCTTCCCCCATCCCCTCAGGCTCGGCTGCGCCCGGGGCCGCGGGCCGGTACCTGAGGTGGCCCAGGCGCCCTCCCGGCCGCGGCGCCGCCCGGCCGCCCCTCCCGCCCCTCCCGCGCCCCTCGCCTCCGCCCCCGCCTCCCCCCGCCCTCCGCCTCCCTTCCCCCTCCCCGCCCAGCGGCGGCCGCTCGGCCGGCTCTCGGTTATAAGATGGCGGCGCTGAGCGGCGGCGGCGGCGGCGGCGGCGGCGCGGAGCAGGGCCAGGCTCTGTTCAACGGGGACATGGAGCTCGAGGCCGGCGCCGGCGCCGCGGCCTCTTCGGCTGCAGACCCCGCCATCCCCGAGGAGGTGAGTGCCGGCGCCGCCCCGCCGCCCTCCGGGCTCCGCGCGGCCGGCCGGTGTTTATGTGCGGAGAGGCGGCGGCGGGGCTCCGTGCCCCCGACCACCCTCCCCCGCGGCCCGGCGCGGGGAGCGAGGTGGGCATCGCCCCGGGCCCCTCTCCGCCCCGCGGCCTGTCGCTGCGCAGACACACGCAGCCGCCCGGAGGGTGCCCGGGCCCCCACCCGAGCGCGATCGGGGCCGCGGCGGCGGGGCGGGCGGCTGTCAGCAGGGGGCGAGACGCGGGGCTGTCGGGGAAGGTCACGCCTGGCCGAGGCATCCAGCCCCGCATCCCTGAGAGGTTCGCCTTATGGGGGCAGGGGCGCGGGGTGGGAGGCGGCGGCGACGTCGGGGATGCGGATTCGTGGCGGCCCGAAGCGCTGCCTGGGCGATTACTGCACGGCGTGGGTGACTGGGCGCATCGTTCCCTCTCCACTCGCCCCACTCCCGTCTTTCGGGCCGCTGCCCCTCCTTCCACTTTTCTACTTTTGGGGGCTCTCTCTTCATCAGTTGTACCCAGCGGATGGTTTTGGTTCAGTCTTGCTTCTTCCACCCCGCTCCGTTGCCATCCCCGGCTCCGGTTCCCGGTCCTGATGTTCGTCCGTGCTCTGTGGCCGCGGGTAACCCCCATCCCATCGCCGCCCGCCGCCCGCTCAGTTTCCAGTCGCCGGACCTGCCCGCCTCCCAGCCTCGGCGTCCGCGGGAGAGCATTTCTGCACGAATCACCCTCGTCCTTTGGAGGCCCTGAACTCCGACCCCCCCGCCCCCAGCTCCCTGTTAATATCGTCATCTATTGTTACCTTCACAAGTCCTGCTGGACACTTGGGCGCCTCGCTTTCTGAACCCTGAAGCTGTCAAGATTCCATCAGGTTTCGCTCGCTTCTTCGAAGCCTTGCACTACTGGCAGTTTTTAGCTAGTCTTGCAGTGTGTATCCACACCTCTCTCTTTAAGAAGATTTGATTGATTTCTGTGTGTGGTCCTCCTTTTTGTACCATTTTAGCCTTTTCACTTTTTCCTTTCCTTAGTACTTCTCTCGATCTGTTCTTTGTATTATTCAACTTATCACCTTGTCAAATTACTTAATTTACATATTTTTCTTACTTAAAATGTACTACATTTAATTTTTAGTATTTTATACATAAAATAATACACCATTATGCTTTACAGATAGTGTATGGTATAACTGCGTTATAATTATTTATTAGATAATGTGACTTATTCTGTAACTTTACTCAAAGTTCTTTCCTTCGTGCTGCTTCCTTTTTTGTTTCCCAGTTCTCGCCTCTCTGTAGTTCTTGGGTTTTTTTCTCCCCTGCTTCCTCCATCATCTTTACTTTAGAAATCCATCCAGTACACTTGCTTTATTCAGTAGCAGTTTGTCCACAATAGTATTTGTTTCCACTCTTATAGCATCTTCCATCTGTGCCCAAAATGTGTTCTGTATGATTATTTGATTGAAATTTCTCATTTTTTTCTTATATCTTAAAATCATTCCACTTTTCAGTGTGCATTTCTGCTCAGATCAGTTCCTACTATCAGTTCATCTCCCTCAACTTCTTGAATTCCAAGGCTAGAGCTCTTCCCTTAATCCATTTCCTGGTTTATTCTGTTTCCCTTGTTCCCAGTTACCATTCATTCTGCCTTGTTTCCTGGCTTTTGGTACTTAACTTGCTGAGGCTTCCTCTTGTCTTCCCTGCACCTCCACATTCCTTCTTATTTATAAACAGTTTTGTTCCCTTGTCAAGGAAATTTATTTTTAGGATACATTGTTTTTAATGGATAAATACTAGGGGTCACATCTGCTGTCTGTTTTCTTGAGGAATCGGACATGCCTTTCCCTTTTCAGACACAGGTGCTTTGGACACTCTGCAGTGCATGTGTGGTTTTATTGAGTTACATCTATGTGGAAGACTAGTATGGATAAATTAATGGGTAGAGATTATGAAATTGTAATTCTCTGATTGTAACATTGTTTACATTGAGAACCTAGTTTCGGTGTTACTAGGTCAGCCCAGCATTCTATAGAGAGGGCTTTGATTAAATAGTTTCTACCCTGCTACCTTGAAAGGGCCAGATTGTTGGGAGCTGTACCCCTGAAGACTCTCATTCAGTTGGTTAGTGCTAGGACTGTGGCTTTCTGTGTTTGGCACACTTTCTGGGCTGTTTCCACATACCAGTGCTTAAGAACCTCCGGGCTAGCAAAGCAATTAAATTGCCAATAATTGGAAAGTGTGTTCTCCAATCTCCTGAAACTATAAGCATACCCTTAACTAATTATATTTAGTTAAAAGACAAATCGTTGTTGTTCATGGTGCTGCATGCCTATAATTCCAGCTACTTGTGAGACTGAGACAGGAGGATCACAATTTCTAGGCCAGCCTGGACAACTTAGTGAGGTTCTATCTTTAAATAAATAAGTTCGTGGATGTAGCTCTGTAGTCCCACCTGAAAACAAAAGGTTTCTCACTGACTTCTCCACTCAGATTTTAATGTTTACTGATGAATAGTTTTTTCTCACTACAGTGGTGCCCAGTATTTTTTTGTTAAGAGCTGATAATACATGTATTTGGTGGTGGTGGGGTATCTATGAATGATGAAAAGTGCATCTCTTTTGACTATAGACAATATTAACAATATTAGAGAAGATAAAATAAATCCCCCCAAGAAATAGTTTTAAATCTGAAGCCAGAGTTGGAGTGTGGTGGCACATGCCTGTAATTCCAGCATTGTTGGGAGGCTGAGGCAAGCAGATCACAAGTTCAAACCCCGGCCTGGCAATTTAGCAATTTAACAAGACCCTGTCTCAAACTGAAAAATAAAAAGAGCTGGTTGTGTTGTTCAGTACAAAGGCCCTGGGCTTAATCCTAAATTCCACATACATACATACATATTTTAAAATTTGAAGTTGATATTAATTCAGTGGAAATTTCAATGTAGCATGGTTTTTTACTTGAACTGTTTTCCTTATGTTCATTTAAAGGGCTGTCTTATGTCAAATACGTGGGAAGAAATGAAAAATTATGCTTGTGTATAATGACACATTTTATTCTAAAGATTTACTTGACAAGCTGTTTGTTTTTTTTAAAATAAAGGTTATCAGAGGAAAATTTCATCTGCTCTAAAAACGTGATAATTACAGAGGTAAAAGATGTTCGTTATAGAAAAATTAGAAAAACATTAAATACAGAAAGCAAAATATAACCAATTCCATACTCTTACCACCAGATGTAATTACTATAAACATTTTGGTGTATTCCATGTACTCTTATGCTTGTGTAATACAGTGTGTGATTTTCTTATTTTAAAAAATAGCACAACTTTTATATATTATTAAAGTATGATTTACTTAACTGCCATCATTTTTTAGATAATAGGTTTTTTACTGTTATACATCTTGGACATAGAATATAGATTTTTAGTATTTAAAATTATGTTGGTCAGAGAACGGATTTCATGTCCTGTATTTGTATTACTTTATAAGTGCTCAGAATAGAACATTCTGGTAAGAGAAACTTACTAAGTTATTAAATGAATGTGTTTATGCTTTTGGCATTAAATGTTTACCCCTAACCATTTGTATATTCCTTTGCTCTTATTTTCTATGATTATATGGAATGAGAGGGTGTAGTATGATCGTTATCATTATTATTATTTCATTTTGTTTTGTTTTGAGGCAGAGTCTAGCTATGCAGTTCAGGCTGGCCTTGAACTCACTATGTAGCCTAGGTGCCCTCGAATTCCAGGCAATTCTCCTGCCTCAGCCTCCCAAGCACTGAGCTTACAGGCATGCGCCACCACACCCAGCCTAGTATTATTTTTTAAAATGTGATACCAGGGTATGATATTTATTACCTGTTCCTCTTATGCTGTGTTTCTGTAGAAGGGGGCGCTTACAGTTTCATTACCATTATAATTGTGTTATTCTCTGTTTTCGAGAGCTCTTCCACTAATCTTGGTTAAGCTGTGTAATTATAATAACGTATTGACTAGGGAATATGCTGGGATGGGAACTCCTTTCTAATGAGTCCACTGTCTTAAAGTACATCTTCGTGGTGCCGGGTTGGGTTGCATCATACCCTGACAAGTGCTGTTCCTGCTCAGGGTGGTGCATGTACACTGCTGGCTATTGCTGTTCTTGCTTGTCCAGGTAGATTGGAAGATTTCCTTTAGGCAAAAAACTGCAATAATTGATTATCTTTAGTTTTTCTGTTTTCTTTCTGTACTCTTTCTCCTCATTTAATGAACTCTTCCCTTCAGGCATTCACGCATCACTTTTATTTAGGAAATTATCTGGAAAAAGAAAAAATATCAGTTACCTAATATCAGTCACTTATATATGCTGGCAATCAGTTGTCTGTAAGTGGATGATAAAGGAACACTGGACTGTGTGCTTGAATTCTTGTAGTAAATGTGAGCACAAATTTGACCTAATCGTATTTGGACAACAGACCAGAAAAAATTGGGTTAGAATAGTAGGCTAGAATAGTCTGACTTTTGTTTTTCTGTTCCCTGCTTTGCTGATTAGGATGAACAGGAGGCAGATCTGAGTAATAAACCTGTGTTCCGTGAGTGATGGGGAAGAGATTCAAATGTATGCTGCCTGGCTTTTGGCACTTTTAAGGCTTGATGGCTGCCTTGTAGAATGAGGCAACTACTGAGTGTTCTTCCTTCTCTTTTTCTCCAGACATAAAATTGTTTTCCCCTTCAGAACTGAAGAAGTGCACTTTGTATGCTTGACAGTTTGATAATACTTCGAGATCGTAGTGAACTTTTTGTCATAATCCCTTATTTTATGAAATCTCATACATTCCTAATCTTTCTATTTTTTTGGCCTCAAAGTGTCATTAAGATAGCCTTTGTTGTCAGTAGTTCCTACTAGATGTTTGTCTTTCTTAGAAGTTAAATGATTTTCAGTCCTTTACTCATTCTCTGTGCCTTTCACCTACTTAGGCTATTCTGTTAAGTCAGAATCAAAAAGAATTAACAGAACTTTTGAGTTCAAAATAACTGGGCCTGTTTTGGAGCTTTTCTGTCTAAACAGTGCTTTCTCCTCCTTTTTCTTGTTCACTGGGGATTGAATTCAGGGACTTTCTACTACTGAGCTACATTATTAGTTCTTTTTATTTTTTGTTTTGAGACATGGTCTCACTGAGTTTCCCAGTGTGGCCTCGAACTTGTGAACCTCCTGCCTCAGCCTCTTGAGTGCCTGGGATTACATGCACTACTGTGCCTGGTTTAATTATTAAATAGTGCAACACACACACACACACACCCATGCTTTACTAGGGATTGAACCCAGGGCCTTTTCACTGACATCCTCAATCCTTTTTATTTTTTATTTTGAGACAGGTTCTCACTAAATTGCACTGGGCTCAAACTTGCTATCCTCCTGCCTCTGCCTGTGCTGAAATTACAAGCATGTGCCACCGTGTCTGGCTAAGCAGTGCTTTCCTAAGCTCCGTGTTAAAGATAACTTCATGATAGTTTAACAAAAAATATAACTTCACTTGTTCCATTCCTTCTTCAACCATTTTGTGGAAACATTGACATGTTCTGTGAGTTAGTTTTTATATTTCAGTTTCTTCTGGCTACTAACCTAATTTACCATCATGCTTAATTAGCATGGTAGTCAGAAGAAACTCTTAAGACAGCCTCACCCTCACATTAAGCAATTATTTTTTTCTCCCCTCTACCCTCTGAGATTATTTTGGTTTCCATGTTTTCTCTTGGGCTTAGAAAAGAAAAAAACTATTATTTTTGTTCTTTCCTATATTGAGACTATGCCTATAGAGGGAAATCAGTGCCTCCTAACTTTACATTCTTTTCTGAGCCCTGGGAATGCCCTTGATACAGAATATAAAAAATGCTTTGAACTCAGTTAACTTTGTATCCTCTGGAACCTCTGTAATATCAAATGAAACATCATCTTCATTTCACTGTGTAGCTGTACTTGTGGATAGCACTTTCAGGACAAATGTACATGGGGTGATGGTTTTCCAATTACTTCACAGTTCTGAGACAATTTTTTAAAAACACTACCACCCAAAACAACAAACATTTTAAACTGGGGCTGGGGATTTGCTCAGTGGTTAGAGTGCTTGCCTAGCTAGCACAAGGCCCTGAGTTCAATCCCCAGCACCCCCCCAAAAAAAAAATTAAACTGGCTCAATACATGCAATGTTAGATAGTTTTTGTCTGTTTTGTACATTTTTTAATCCTTGTACACTACCGGTCACATAGGTGCTCAGATATTTAGTGAAAGAATTTCTACATGAATCCTGTTAGATATGAGACTGTCCCTCTGCCTCAGTCTCTGTCTCTCTCTCAAATGCTACCCATAAAATCAGTTTACTACATCAACAACCAAATCGGTTACAGCAGGTAGTTTGAAACACTGCTTTGGGGTTTCAAGGACCTTCTCCAGAGGAACCAAAGGTCTTTTTAGTGCCTTTACACTTAAATTACTGAGGTTCTTTTTTTATCTGCTTTATGTATTGGTTTCCTTGAAAAAAACGTTGGATAACTGTGAAAAAATGTAGAGCTCCTATGTGTAAAGGAGAGGTTTGCACAATATGAATCTTCTCAAGTGTCATTTGTGTAGAAAATTTCGTCAACCTGTATCTGACATGGGTCAGCAAATTTTTCTGTAAAGGTCAGGTGATAAAATATTTTAGGCACTGTGGGTCGGAAGGTCCTTATCACAACTACTGAATAATGCTGTTGCCACCCAGAAATAACTGATAGTATATAAGTGAATGAGCTCACCTGTGTTCTAATAAAACTTTTTTATGGACACTGAAATTTGAATTTTATGTACTTTTCATATGTCACGAAATTGTTTTGTTTTGTTGAGACAGAATTGCCTTGAACTCACCATGTGGTCCAGACGGACCTTGAACCTGCAGCGATCCTCCTGCCTCAGGCTTCCCAAATGCAGGAATTACAGACATGAACCACCAAGCCCAGCTTCTTTTAATTTTTTTAACCACTTAAAAATGTAAAATTCAGCAAGAAAACAACAGTGTTGCATGCCCTTACACCCTGGGAGCCTCAGGCGGGAGGATTCCAAGTTTGAACCCAGTCTTGGCAACTTAAATTTATAATTGATATTTTTAAAATAAAATTTATTGGGATATAATTCACACATAATATACCATTTTAAATGTGTGGCTTGACTTTTGACAAATTTATATATAGCCGTGGAGCTTCCACAACACTCAAGAAATGGAACATTTCTGTCGCCCAAAATGTTTCCTATTGCCTCTTTGCATTCAGTCTCATCTCCCATGCTCAGTCACTGGCAAACAGAGGTCCAATGTCTAGTTTTGTCTTTTCCAGAAAGTCATGTGAAAGGAATAATATACTATGTAATTTTATGTATTTGGAATCTTTCACTTAGTAGGATTCTTTTCCGACTTACCAATGTTGTTGCTAAACTACTCTCAGTAGTTTATTTATTACTTATTACTTAGTAGTATTCTCTTGTGAGTGCCTGATGAATATTTGGGTTCTAATTGCTAACAATTTTGGATCAACTTTCTATAAACATTTGGGTTCAGGTTTTTGTTGAGACCTTGATTTTCATTTCTCTTGAATAAAGACCCAGAAGTGGGGTTGATGGGTTTTATTTTTAACTTTGTAAGAAATTGCCAACCTTGGCTAAATGGTAGTGCTGTTCTGCATTGCCATGGACAATGAATGAGAGTTCTGGTTACTCTTATCTTTGTCAACACTTGGAATTGTCAGTCTTAATTTTAGCTGTTCTATTAGGAATGTAGTAATGTCTGATTGTGGTTTTTATTTGTACTTTTCCCCATATTGGACACCTGTTTATGTACTTATTTACTACCCGTAAGTTTTCATTGAAATATTTGCTTAAATCTTTTTATTTGGTATTTTTTCTTTTACTGTGGAGCTTTAAGGTTGCTATATATTTATTCTGGATACAAGTCATTTATATCAGATACGGGTTTTGTACATGTCTCCCAGAGTGGCTTGTCTTTTTATTCTGAGTATCTTTATAAGAACAGAAGTTTTATTTTTTTGATGAGGTCCAGTTTATCAGTCCTTTCTTTTATGGCTTGTAGTTTTTTATGTCCCATCCAATGAATTTTTACTGAAGGTCATAAGATTTTTCTCCTAGAAGTTTTATAGTTTTGGCTTTTACATTTAGGTCTGTGATTTATTTCAAATTAATTTTTGTGTGCAGTTGGCCTTTTGTATCCATGACATCACACTTGTAGATTCAGTCAAATGCAGATTAAAAATATTCAAAAGATGAACTGGGTCTGGAGCAGGAGCTGTAGCTAAGCACTAGAGTGCTTGCCTAACATGTGTGAGGCTTAGAAAAAAAAAAAATTGGGTCTGTACTGTACCTAAGGGATGTGGGTATCCTCCAACTTTGGTATCCAGTGGTAATCCTGGAACCAATTCCCCATGGATACCTAGGGAAGATTGTAAATTGTGAAATGGGAGTGGTTGAGACTGATTCAGTCTTACTACTATTGCTGTTGCCATTTTAAGGTGCTGGGGATCAAACTCAGGGCCTCGAATGTGCTAGGTAATCACTTTACCACTTTACCACTGTGCTAGGTAAGCACTTTACCTAGCTCTTTATCCATGCATATGGGTATCTGTATGTTTCACATTGTTGAAGAAACTAAACTTTTCCTGTTGAGTTGCTTTGGCACCTTTGTTGGAATCAGTCGCTTATGTTTTACTGACCTAATGTCTAGTCTTAGACTAGTACCACGCTGCCTTTATTACTGCAGCTTTATAGTTAAGTCTTGAAATTAAGTAAGGCCAGTTCAAAGGACTTTTAGAATTTTGAAATTTTATTTTTAAATTCGTGTTATTGTACTTTTGATAGGAAAGGAACCATAATTTTTTTCAGATTCTCAGCAATGTCTTCTACCCAGAAAAGACTTACAACCTCCTTGTATATTGTTAATGTGTGTCTTGAATGATATGGTGGTGAGGTTCATGAAAAGTGGTAAGTATTTTAAAAATATCTCATCCAAAATTAATTTCCTTATAAGAAATAAAGGAAATATTCTAGTAGCTTGCATGAAAGTCAGTAATTTCCTTTTGCCATATTGCAAAAATATGAAGTGTCATCAGGATATGTATGGAGAGAAAGTATTCCGATGTTTATTGGCAATAAAAAAAGTTACTAGCAAGGCCCTGAGTTCGATCCCCAGCACCAAAAAAAAAAAAAAAAAAAAAAGTTACTAAAAATGTCAGGCTTCAGAAGACATAATTTGCAAGACCAACTGTGTTGTTGGCCATCTTCCTTATGAAAAAGTTCTTTCACTTGGAACCTATGCCATATTTTTTTATGATGTTTCACAATTAACACCTTTATTAATCTTAGAGTCATTATATTGTTATGTTTTTGCTAAGGCTAACTAGATGGTGGTAGTCGGTCATATTTCTACTGTGTTTTAAATTATACTAATGATAGTTGTTTATTCTTTAACCCAGAAGGTATTCCTACAATACAAAATAATGTTTCTGTTCATAAATTTCAGTTAAGAATTAAAAAACCAAAAAATCTCTCACATGTTCATAGAGCTTAAGTCTGGAATACCTGACCAGAATACCTGTGACAGGTGGGAAGGTAGAAAGCATATAGGTGTTTATTCATACTGTAAAGAATGTCATTCTAATTTTTGTTGGCCACCTTGCAAATTTTGAAATTGCTTTTTTTTGGTGCTGGGGATCAAACTCAGGGCCTTGTGCTTGCGGGGTTAGTAATCTAACCACTGAACTGAATCCCCGGCCCTCGTGATTTTGGGGAGTGGGTAGTGGTGCTGGGGATGAAGCTTGGGGCCTTGCCCCTGCTAGCCAAGTGCTCTACCACTTGAGCTAAATCCCCAGCCCCTCAAATGTTCTTAAATTAATATGTTTTTAAAAAATTAAAAAGGTATCCCACCTCCTGTTGTAAAAGCTACTTTGTGTTTAAACTGAGAACTATCCACTTTTGTCTTGCACTAAATATATAATGTTTAAATTAATAAGGCCAGAAAATTTTTACTTTCTATGTATAGAAACAGCTTAACTAAAATAAACTCTTAGGAATTATTCTCTTATCTTTGAACATTTTAAAATAATTTCAGCACTTATTAGGGTTGTTCCTTCACTGACCTAATATTTTGAAACTATATTTTCTACCTTGCAGCATTTATTTTGCAGAATAAATTTGTTTAGTCTTAAATATTTTTGATATTAAAGGAGAGTACTAGTATCATTAGTAAAGTGTAGTTATAGGAACTTCACCGGTCATCCCTGAGTCCTTTCCTTTTCCCTGTATTTCAGAGGTTTCACTCTCTAAGAAATCTATTTGTAGCCGAGAGGGGAAAAAACAAACAATTACTAATTTAAGGGTCTTAAGTAGGTATGATTATTTTTAAAGAGTTCTCATTAGCAGTTTTTGATGTTATATGAAAAGAATTAATTCTTATAAAAATATCCTATGTTTTCTAGGAATACCAAATAATTGCTGCCTGTATTAACTTTTTTTTTTTTAAACAGAAACAAGATAAAGATACTTTTTTTGGTACTGGAGATAGAACTAAGGGCTTTGTGTTGCTAAACATGCACTCTACCATTAAACTACCATCTAGCCCTCACCCCTTTTATATAATATTCATATATATTATATTACTGTGCTTCCAGAGAACTTCAGATAAGGAACAGATAACAATTCAAAGCACTCCTTCCATTCCTGCTCTAGCTTCTTAGTTTTTACATGACTATGGTTCTAACTGACCATATTCTACCTATATATTCTTCCTACACATGCCTTTTCATAGTAGCAGAAAGCTATACAATCTCATTTCATTGTATATGAGAATTCAATTCAGTGCTTCCTTTTTGCTGCCATTTCTTGATCTTCCTTTGTCCTCCTTATGCTATGCACTGAATTTCTAGTAACACTAAATGTGTTAAGTAAGTCATGGGAGTGGTATGAAATTAAAAGTGAGATGATGACTGTGCATCGTGATAAAAAAATATGGTGAATATTTAAGTTTCAACAATAAATACTGTAAAAGGCACATTGCCATTAATCCCCTTCAAAACATGCCCTGTTCTTTGAACACACTTACCCCATTGTTCTAGACACTTTCTGAAGCAGTTCTGGAAGTTCTTTTTCGTGGTATATTCAGTTATGCTGTCATGGCTGCGTCAGTGTCCTGAATCGACTCAAAAATGTTTACATTTCATGGTCATTTTGACTTTGGGGAAGAGCCAGAAATCACATGGTGCCAGATCCAGTGAATAAGATGGGTGAGGACACACTGTAATGTTTTTGTGAACCTGCCTTTCCATTGGATGGCACTTGGCAACAGCATTCATCATATTCTTTAAAATATCATACGTCATAAAGACACTCACAAAAGAAGACTTCCAGAGCTGCTTTAGAAAGTGGCGAGAATGATGGGGTAAGTGTTTGGAGTGAGGGGGGTTTTTTGATGGGGATTAATTGCAATGTGTCTTTTACTGTAATAAATTTTTAAAAGTTTAAATATTCGCCACATATTTTAATCACCCTTATATGTAAAAGCCTTCATGAAGTTATTCTATTGTTAGTTTTTTTTGCTGGCTTTCAAGACTATATTGGTCAGCCTTTCATTGCTGGGACCAAGTTCTTGACATACACAATTTAAAGGAGAAAAGGTTTATTTTGGCTCCTGGTTTCAGACGTTTAAGTCTGTGGTGATGTGGCTCCAATACAGAGGTTGTCTGGTGGGCAGGCACGGGGAGGCCAGAGCTGTTTGCCTCTCAGTGGCCAGAAGCAGATTGCAGGGCAAGAGCGCCTCCAAGAGATGCATCCTCCGAAAGCACGTCTCCAGCTGTCCACCTCCAGCTCACTGCACAGCCTGGCAGCACACTGAGTGTGACCACCAGCGGACTAGTACCCTGCCGAGTGCAGCGTCCCCCTGCTCTGTTGTCACTCATGGGCCTCTTAATCTAACAAAGTTGGTAATTAAAATTAGCTGGCAAGGAACAAAAGATAAAGTTTTCCCTTCAGAAATCTTTGTTGAGTTTTTAAAAAGAAATTTCAGTGACATGCTTAGAACTTTTTGCAGTCCTTATGACTTTCTTAGTGCAAGCGTTGCAATATTGACCACATTCCATTAACATTGTCTTTAAACCACCCAGCTCCTTATGAACGCAGGTGTTTTATCATTGGCTATGTCCTCAATCCTCACTATTGAATTAAAGAAATAGGAAGTGGCAACATATTGAGATGTACATACATTTTGTTTTGTTTTGTTTTGTTTTTTGAGGCAGAGTCTTGCTATGTAGCCCAGGCTGCCCTAGAACTCACTGTGTAGCCCAGGCTGGCCTTGAATTCGAAGTGCTCCTCCTGCCTCAGCCTCCTGAGTGCTGGAATTATAGGCATGTACTACTATGCCTGGCCTGATACATTCTTGCAAGCAATTCATGGGAATGAGGTATCACTTTAGTATGACAGTAGAAAGAGTAGATGAGTGTGTTTCATGGCTTTATTAGGAAAATGATAAAAATTATGGTTTGCGTTTTGGCTTTTTTTTTGGTTTTGGTTTTGGTTTTTTGAGACTGGGTCTTGCTTTGTAGTGCAAGCTGCCCTTGAGCTCACTATGTAGCCCATGCTGGTCTCGAGCTCATGGCAACCCTGCCTCAGCCTCCTGAGTGCTGGAATTATAGGTGCGCATTTGGGCATTTTTAAAGCCCTGGTCCTTGTTTATGTTGTCATCAAAACTACATCAGTGACTTGCATCAAGTCATTTCATGCGGTCACAAGTATCTGTATATTCAATAAATATGAATGTCTGCTGTGTTGCAGGTAGTAATGTGAGTGTTTAAGAGTGTTTTGCTTTGTTTTGTTGGTGCTTAGGATGGACCATGGGTGTTGTGCATGGACCTTGCACTTCATACTACTGACCAGCATCTCTGTCCTCCACCACATCCCTCTTTTTTTGCTTTTTGTTTATTTGTTTTGAGCTAGGATTTCCCTCAGTTGCCCAGATTGGGCTTCAACTTGCAATCCTTCCTGCTTCAGCCTTCTGGTAGTTGAAATTACACGCATGTGCCACCAGTCTGCTAGGAGTATGTTTGAAAACAAAAGTCTCTACCTTATTTAGTTATATTCTAGTAGTGGTGGTGGTGTGTGTTAGTTTGGGGGGCAGACAAACCATAGACACACAAAAAAGAGATTTTATACAGTAGTATGTTTGAAGGTAATAAGTACTATGAAAACATGAAAGTAAAACAAGCTACATTTAGGGAAGGAAGGTTGCAATTTAAAATAGGGAGATGAAAGTAGGCCTCAATTGGAAAGGTAGCATTTCAGCAAAAGCTTTAGGAAGTCAAGTAACAGCATTGTACGCAGAAGAACAAAGTAGATCAAAGGCTCTGTATCAAGAACGTACCTCACTTATTTAAGAAACAAGAGGCCAAAATTGCTGGCATAACTCAAAAGCAGGAACGCCTTTCATTGGAGATGAAACTCTGGAGGGGTGGGTATGGCCAAGGACCCTTGTAAGAACTTTGACTTTTGCACTAAACAAAAAGGGAAGCCATTCAGGATTTGAGTAACCAGAGCTGCTCTAATTTTACATTTTAACGGGAGCACTCTGGTTGCTGAGTAGATAGTACACTTGTAAAGAGGCAGGATATCAAAGCAGGGGAACTAGTGAGGAAACTATTGGTCAGAGTGATAGTAGTCCAGGTATTGAGTTGCCAGATTTCATATGTTTTGAAAGTAGATCTAGGAGGACACTTGATAGATTGCTTGTTAAGTACACAAGAAAAAGGTGTCAAGAGGGAAGAAGGCACACATCTAGAACTCAGTTTAGGGCATGCTAAATTTGGAATATAGATTAGCTGTGCAAGATACTGAGTAAGTAGTTGAATGTAGACCTCTAGGGTGTGGGGTGAGGCCCAGGGGCAGAGACTGTTCACCCATACCTGAGTATCATTTTCCTCTTGGTATACAGCTAGGCAGCAGTTTTTCCCTTGCAGTTAGGCGTGGTCATATGATTGAATTCTGGCTAGTGGAATGTGAACACAAACAGTATGTACTAGTTCTAAGTCTGGCCCACACAGTATCTTTCTGGGAGCAGAAGAGATTACCAGGGTACATTGAAAGCCACATGTTTTAATAGATTGTCCATCAATCTAGGTTCCTAAAGAAATAAATAAACTTCATTGTGCCTGAGTCCTTAATACCTTTTGGGTATTGAAGCAGTTAGCCAACCCTACATTTGGGCATTTAGATGGATTTAAAAGCTGTGGGGGGTGGTTGGGGATTTGGTTCAGTGGTAGAGCACTTGCCTACTAAGTACAAGGCCCCGAGTTCGATTCCCAGCACACACCCACCCCCCAAAAAAAGAAGCTGTGAGACTGATGTGTGCTCCCTAAGGGGTAATGAGTGTAGAAAGGAAAACGAAGACATCCAGGTGGATGAAAAGAGGAAGAACCTGAGAAAGAACAACCAGTGAGATAAAATCAAATGAAGAAAGTTTACTAGGAGTGGTCAGTTATGTAAAGTGCTACTGTACAACAGTTAGGATAAAAATTCTGAATTTGCAAGAGTTAACAAAGTATGCTGGTGACCTGGACTTTTTGACTGGAGTGATTTTTGGAGAGAAGGGGAATTGAAGATTGTGAGTGCTATGATTTAGGTGTGGTTTGTCCCCTGCAGGTTCTCCTGCTTGGTCTCCAGTGTGGTAGTATTGAGGTTGTGGAACCTTTAAGAGATGGGGCCTTGGCCTGGGGATGTGGCTCAGTGGTATTTAAAAAAAAAAGGGGGAAAGAAAGAAAAGAAAGAGTGTGGGTTGTTATAAAGAGACCTCTCACGCCTTGGCCTCTTCTGCATGCAACCACTTCCCTTCCTGCTTTTCTGCCATGTTGTGATCCACCCAGGGGCCCGGGCAGGTCCCTGGTACCATGCTCTTTGGACCATGCAGCCACCAGAATTGTGAGTCAAATGATCCTTTTCATTTTATACTTTACCCAGTCTTAGGTTTTTGGTTTTGTTCTGTTTTTCTGGGGAACAGACAAATGAGACCGTGGCAAATGAGGGAAGTAGGGTAAAAAGATTTGATTTAATGATGAAAAATGTAAGGGCATATATGCAATACTAGAAATGAAAAAAAAAAAAAAGAAAGAAAGAAATGAACCATGAACCACCAGAGTAAAAGAGCAGTACTGGTGGGAGAGAGTGGTAAGAATTACTGAAGCAATGTTCTGCAGAGACAAGAAGAAAAATAACCTTGCGTGCAAGTGGGAAGAATAGTTTTCAATAGAATACTTTATGATAATAGGAGAAAAGGCAGAGTATGTGACAACAAATGATGCTAGGTCAGTAGATTTGGATGCTAGAGTCTGTATACAGTCTCTTCCATTTTTCCTGTGAAGAGATTATTGGCCAAAGATGAGGACTGGGGACATGATGTGTTTTTTTTGCTTTTTCTTGTTTTGCGGAGCTGGGGTATGAACCCGGAGAATGCTGAACTATAAGGGGATACGGTGTTTTAAGGAGAGAAATGAATGAGTGAAAGTTGTTTAGCTGCGTGTGAGAGTGAATGGAATAGGGACAAACAGTACAGTTGATGGCAGAGTCTGGAGAGCATCGTGGGACCCCTGCCTTTCTGAATCTTGTGAATCTTGTAAGCAGAGCTGAATGCAACTTGCCAAAGCCGTTAGACACTTAGTATGAGTCATTCTCATTTTGACTCAAACACAGCATCATTGGGACATAGAATGTGAATTACTACTTTATGTAGTATCTGACATTATCCTGCCATGAATTTAAACTAAATTTGGTAAGCTCTGGTAAGTGACTTTTTTCAAATTTTTGTTCATTCTTTCTGTATTGAATATTTATTATTTTGACTATGCAGACTAGCACCTCCATCATTGCAGTCTGACTTTTGTACGGTACAGTGAAGCAGTTGCTGTGCTGTTACTTTTAAATGCTTTCCAAATGTGACTTGTCTTTTCTCGTGCTTTTCATATTGCCTGCAGTATACATTCCCTCCCTTGTCCTCTCTCTTCAAACCTTCCAAATTTGGCTTGCCTGCCATTTATTATAGGAAGCCTTCCTTAATCTCTAAGATTTAGTTAGGTACCTCTGATTTTATGACATCCCAGAGTCTACCTATATCATTTTTACTCAATATATTGTATTATACTTTTTGTTGGTTTCACTTTCCTCGAGGGCAGCATTGTTGAGTTAGACTTTCTGTGATGTTGGAAGTGTTCTGTGTTGTCCTGGGTGATAGACACTTAGCTATATGTATGCGGTTCTTGTGCACTGACAATTTGCATAGTAGGAACAAGGATCTAAATGTTGAATTTTATTTTGATTTAAAATTAAATGGTGTCAAAGCCTGATATGGTGGTGCACACCTGTAATCCCAGCACTCGGGAGGCTGAGGCAGAAGGATCGCCATGAGTTGGAGGCCAGCCTGGCCTACAGAGTGAGTTCAAGGCCAACCCAAACTACATAGCGAGACCTTGTCTCAAAAAACAAAAAAAACTTTTTAAAAATAAAAGAAAAATTTAAAAAACAACAAAAAGCAGCACTAAGTTCTTCAGTCCTGTAAAGTTAGAGGTTTTCTTTCCCTCTCGGACTGGAAAGTTGAATACTGTGGTTACTTTGGTGAGTGTCTAAGGCGGTGATGGCGAACCTTTTAGAGCTTTCAGTGATAACGAGCAGCCAACTGCGGTACATGCGCCATAGTTTCCCACCACTAGTCTAAGGGCTGGCTTGTGTTGAGGAAGAAACTCATAGGCCCATCTTTGGTTGGTGGGAATGAGGAGGCACTTTCTACTTCAACCTCATACTGCACGTATTAATATATTGGAATTGTACTGCAGATTTCATGGTAGGGGGCTTCTAAGAATAATTTTGTATGTAGTGCTGTGGATCTAACCCAGGTCTTACACCACTGAGCTACCTCCCTAGCCCCAGAGAGAACATTTTTTGGGGGTACTGGGTATGGAATACAGGACACTCACACTGAGCTACATCCCCAGTCCTTTTTTTTATTTTATTTTTTAATTTGAGACAGGGTTTTGCTAAGTTGTCCAGGCAGGATTTGAACTTGACAGCCTCCTGCCTCAGCCTCCTAGAGTGCTGCAATTATAGGCATGTGCTGGCTGAGATAACACTCTTAATTGAGGAGACAAGGCATACACACAGCAGCATATGATTGAGGGCCAAAGCGGATGATGCAGAACCGTTAATGCTGCAGGAGATCAGAAATGGAAGATTATTTGTGGACCTATGCAGATGGAGGGAGAAAAAGGGCAATTGTAAAAGGCAATGGAAATAGAACTTGACAAAGAATTAGAACTGGAAATATATATGGTAGTTTGGGTTAAGGAATAGAATAATCTGAGTATAGTTGCAAATACAAAATAGATAACTGAATTGTGGAAAAGAATGATGTACTGAGAAAATTCGCACTTTCTGTTGTATGCCATGGGGTGAAAACCTTGGAGGTTTTTCGGTTGTTAGAAAGATAAGGGAAAGAGACATCATTAGCATTTAATGAGCAAGGACCAAGAAAAGTCAGCCATCCCACGACATTCAGGACAGTCTGTGCGTTTAAGAACTGTTCCAAGGAACTACATTACTTCAGATTACATACTGGATTTGGATGATGTAGGTGAAAAAAATGAGCATAATGATCTGAGTTTAGAAATTAAATCCTTTGCCTGGTGTGGTGGTGCACGCTTGTAATCCTAGCACTTGGAAGGCTGAGCCAGGAGGATTGCCATGGGTTTGAGCCCACTCTGGGCCACAAAGTAAATTTAGGCCAGTCCGAGCTACATAATTCCTACCATTTTAGGAAAGTATGTAATTGATGGCAGCATGACAGTATTTGTGACTTACACACTCTTCCCTTCAGGCTAAACTTGTAACCATCACAGTCACAGTGATTCCGTGTACGTTACAGGTGCAGGCAGTTCTCGTTATGTTGTTTGTTATAATTGCCTGTATACTTTGAAATATTTTATTGTAGTTTACATTTCTTTCATATACTTGATAAGTAGAATTACTAGCGGCAGTGGTATTGTATTGGTTTCTAAACTTGTACTTAGGCAGGTTATCTCTTAATTTTCACTTAGTGTAGTACAAGGAGTGTTAGAAAACAGTTATAAAAAGAGGAAATAAATTTCCGTTTTCTGTAGTGGTGGCCTGGGTTAAGATGAACCCTTTTGATGAAAACAACTAAAAATCTTGGAAATGTTATTTAAAGAAAAAAAAGAAAAAGAAAAAAAAACTTAAGGAATTGAATAGAGAAACACATAGCCGGGAGCTGCCAGGCCAAATTCTAGAAGGCAGGAATCAAAGAAGTAGAGGACGAGCTAGTTACTTTGATATATGCTGAAAATTAGAGAATGCCTTTTCAGGTAAATAGTCTGGAAAAAATTGAGGAAGATTAATTTAGGCCTTTGCTTTATAATGTTACAAAGTCCTGGGAAGATTAGATACAAAGTGTAAAGCTTTCAGAAGATAATATGAGAGTATGCTCTACCTTTTTATTTGGAAAGGTTGGAAAACTAAATGTTTTTTAGTAATGATGTCATTGATTCTGAGATTCACCATTACTTATTTTTCTCTCTCTAAAATAGAAGATTGCTGGTGGTCATGAATGCTGTTTATTGTAAAATGCACCCCAATTTTCACATTTTTCTTATTTGAACACCTTAAAAATAATAACATAAAGTGCTTTTCCTAAACTTCTTTACACCCAGTGAGGGTGCAATTTAGGTTCTTTCCTTAAGTTAGATGCACTTCCACAGCTGGGAGGCAAAGAAAATAGAAAAGCTTCCTTTTGGCTTTTGACATGCTGTGTGATCTGAGTGTGGAGAAGCAGTGGAGGTGTCTGAACCAGCCACTGCGTGCTTCCCGCCAGCCTCGTACCAGGGACGGCAGCTGTCTGGCCTCTTACTCACAGGGTATGCTGTATGTCCCTAGTCCAGTGGCCGAGTCCCAATTCCCAGTCCTGTTCTTTTGAATGACTTATAAGCATCTTTTTCTTATTGTAAATGTTTTTGTAGTTGGAATAGCTAATGGTTTTTTCTTTTCTGCATTGACTCTTGATTGGTAAATTTTTATCGACTTAGGGCAGTGTTGGTGAACCTAGGCCATGCATGCTGCAGCAGGCTGTTTGTTATCATTGAAAGTTCTAAAAGGTTCACCATCACTGATTTAGGGGATCATTTAATTGGTTTTATTTTGCTTGCTGGGCTTCAAAGCCTTGCACATGCTAAGCAAGTGCTCAACCACTGAACTACAACCCCAATCCTAATCTGTATCATTTTAATCATCCATAAATGTATAATTCAGTGACCTTTAATACATTCAACATGCTGTATAAAAACCACTGTTATCTATGCCTAAAACCTTTTTATCTTTCTGAACAAAAACTGTGGACTCTTTAGTCATTAGGAACTTACAAGTAAAAAACCACAGTGAGCTGGCACTTCACACTTAGTAAGATTACTATAATTTTTTAAAAAGGAAAGTAAGTACTAGTGAGCATATGGAAAACTTGGAACCCTCATACATGACTGGTAAAATTGTGCAACCACAGTGGAAAACATGGCGATTTCTTAAAAAGCTAAACATAGAATTATCCTGTGACTCAACAAGTCCAGTCTTAATAGTCCTAAGAGAATTGAAAACAGATACTTGAAGAGGTATTTGTAAACTAATATTAATTGCAACATTATTCACAACAAAGGTAGTAACAACTTCTGCCCATCAATGGATAAACAAAATGTAATGCATAGGTATACTGGAATATTATTTAGCTGCTAAAAGGAATGAGGTTCTGATACATACTATAATATGGATGAGCTTTGGAAGCATTGTAATAAGTAAAATAAGCCAGACACAAAAAGACAAATATTGTATAGTTTCTTACATAATGAGGTACATAAAACAGGCAAGTTCTAGACCCAGAACGTAGAAGAGGCTTGGATTGTAGATCAGGGGTAGAATACTTCATTAGCATGTGTGAGGCCCTGGGTTCAATCCCTCAGCACTACAAAAAGTAAAAAAAGAAAGTAGAGTAAAGGCTATCGGAGGCAAGAGGGAGGGAGGAATGGGAATTATAATTTAATATGAGGAAGGTTAGAATTTAGCGTCAAATGAACCTAGTCCCAGCTCTCACATAATACAAAATTTCTTTCATATCATTCATTGACAAACGCTTACACATTCAATCAGATGTCCTTAAAGGTAAGGCAGTTCATTCTTTTGTTAAATATCTTTGCTATTAATAAAGATGCTTCCTATTGGAGCCCAAATATACCTTTCTTTAATTTCTGTCTCTAGGTTCTACCATTACTGCAATTTAATTTTCTGGAACATCACACAGATTTCTACTCCTTTATTATTTTACAAACAGATACAGACGTACACACACCCTTAATTTTAAAGGTATCTGATGTGGGTTGCTCGCTGTTAGCCTTCAGGAATGCAGTCAGCCCAACCAAAACCAAAAATACTGTCCCTTGACTTTACTGCTGCTCTGAATTTTTGTTTTCTCCTCCTGGTCATTGGTCACTTACTATCTGCTTTGACTTAGTACTCAGTGTTTTCTCTTCTCTCTCTTTCTCTCTCTTTTTTTTTTTTCCTCCCAGTTCTGGGGATTGGATCCAGGGCCTTTGCACTGACCTACAATCCCATCCCATTTTATTTTATTCTTAAAATTTTGAGATAAGGTTTTGCTAAGTCACAAAGTTGCCCAGCCCAGGCTCAAACTTGGGATCCTCCTGCCTCAGCCTCCCAGAGTGCTGGGGTTAAAAGTGTGAGCCAATGCACCCAGCTCAAACCTTACTTTCTTTTTTTTAATATTAATAATATTTGCAGTACATAATGACTGCGTTCACTATGGTGAGTTGGTACATGTATATAACATAACTTAGTTCTTTTTGTTTCCTCCTTCTTTCTCCTCTCTTTCCTCTTGCCATCTTTCCATACCTTGGTCCCCTTCCCATTTGCAAATTATCTGTTTCTCTTTCCTATTATCGGTCTTTTATTTTGCTCTTTAAATTATTTGATACGAGAGAAATCATTTGCTATTTGGGCTGTGTGTCTGATTTATTTCACTTAACATTATGGTCTCAAGGTGCACCCACTTTTCTACAAATGACTCGAGTCTATCCTTTTTATGGCAGAGTAGTAGTCCACTGTGTATAAATTTTCTTTATTCATTCTTCTATTGATGGACAAATAGGCTGCTTCCAAAATTTAGCTGTTACGAATTGTGCTGTTATAAACTTGGGTGTGCATGTACCACTATAATATACTGTCTTTAAATCTTTCAGAAAGATATGTAGAAGGAATTGCTGAATTGAATGGAATTTCTAGTTTTAGTTTTTTGAGGCATCCTCATACTGGTTGTACTGGTTTACATTCCTACCAACAGTATAGAAAGGTTCCTTTTTCTCCATGGCTTTGCCAGCATTTGTTATTACTGTATTTGATTTCTTTCTCTTTTTTTTCTTTCTTTTTGTTTTTTGTTTTTTGTTTGTGTGTGTGTGTGTGTGTGTGTGTGTGTGTGTGTGTGTGTGTGTTTGAGACAGGGTCTAGACTATGTAGTCCAGGCTGGCCTCAAACTCATGGGAGTCCTCCTGTCTCAGCCTTCCAAGTGCTGGGATTACAGGGGCACACCACCATGCCTGGCTTGATTTCTTGATAGCCATTCTTTCTGGAGAAGGTGGAATTTCAGTGTTGTTTTAATTTGCATTTCTCTAATGCACACCAGTGTTGAACATTTTTTCACGTACTTATTGGCTGTTTGTACTTCCTCTGAGAAGTGTCTATCATCTCAGTTGCCTATTTTTTGATTCAATCTTTTATTTTGGCAGGTCTAGCTTTCTTGAGTTTTTTTAATATATTCTAGATATTAATCCTCTATCCAAGGAGTAGCTGGCCAAGTTTTTTCCCTTCTGTAGATTGTCTCTTTGCTCTTTTAGTTGTTTCTTCTGCTGCGCAGAGCATTTTAATTTGATAGAATCCCATTTGCTGATTCTTGATGTAATTTCTTGTGCAGTTGGGGTTCTATTCAGAAACTCTTTGCCTATGCGTGTGTCTTAAGAGTTTTACCTATTTAATTTTCCAGCAGATTGTTTCTGTTTTAATATTTAGGTCTTTGATCTGTTTTGATTTTATTTTAGTACATGATGAGAGATTCAGTCTTCTGCTTGTGTATAGTCAATTTTCCCAAAAACATTTGTTAAAGATGCTGTCTTTCCTCCAGTTTATGTTTTTGGTCACTTTGTTAAAGATCAGATGGCTGAATGTGCCTGGGATTGTTCTGCAAACTCTAGTCTGTTCTGTTGATCCACGTGGCTGTTTTTGTGCCAGTGCCATGCTGTTTTAATCACCATAGTTCTGTAATGTATCTTGAGATATAAGATTGCGATGCCTCCTGCTTTGTTCTTGTTGCCTAAGAGTACTTCTGCTATTCTGGGTCTCTTCTAGTTCCATATGAATTTTAGGATATTTTTTCCTAGTTCTGTGAGGAATGCTGTTGGCATTTTGACTGGAATTGTATTAACCTATTTATGCCAAAGATGGAAAGTGTTTGAATTTTTGCATGAAACTCATATATGTTACCTAGAAAAATTCAAGGAACAAGAATTTGAAGAGAAAACATTTCGCTATGTTCCATTGTTATAGATGTTCCAAAAATGAATCACTAGGCATTGAAGGGTTAAATCTGTGTACCAGTTTTGGAAGTATGGCTATTCTGACAATATTGGTTCTGCCTATGCAGGAACAGGGCATATCTTTGCATTTTCTGATGTCCTCTTCAACTTCCTTCTTCAGAATTCTATAATTTTTGTTATAGAGGTCTTTTACTTCCTTTGTTGGGTTAATTATGAAGTTACTTGATTTTTTTGGTATATGTGCTGCCGAAGCGAGCACATACTTGATTTTTTTGGAAGCTATTGTGTTGGTGTGGTTTTCCTAATTTCTTTCTCAATAGGTCCATCACTGGCATACAGGAATGCTGCTGATTTACATGTTTTGATTTTGTAGCCTGCTGCCTTGCTGAATTTATTAGGTTTATCAGTCTTCCAGTGGAATTTTTTGGGTCTTCTATGTAAAGGATCATGTCATCTGTGAAGAAGGGTAGTTTGACTTCTTCCCTTCCTATACATATCTCCTTTCTTCCTTTCTCTTGGCCGATTGCTGTGGCTAAAGTTTGGAATACTGTATTGAACAGGAGTGGTGATATTAGACATCCTTGTCTTGTTCCTGTCTGAATATGATGTTGGTAGATTTGTCATAAATGGCTTCTGTCAGATTGAGATAAGGTCTTTTCATACTTATTTTCTTCAAGGTTTACCATGAATGGATGTTAGATTTTGTCACAGATTTTTTCTGCACCTGTTGAGATGATTGCATGGTTTTTGTTGTTGCCTCTGTTTATTTGTTGTATTGCATTTATTGAAGTGCGTATGTCGAACCATCCTTGCATCCCTAGAATGAGGGCTACTTGGTCGTGATGTGTGATTTTTTAATGATTTGTTGCATTCTGTTTTGAACATTTTTACATTTATGTTCATTAAAGAGATTGGCCTGTAGTTTTCCTTTATAGTTGAGTCCTTGTCTAGTTTTGGGATCAAAGTAATACAAACTTCCAGGAATGAGTTTGGGAGTACTTCTTTCCTTTCCATTTCATTAAAAAGTTTGAGGAGTATTGACATTAGATTTCCCTGAAGTTCTTGTAGAATTCAGTGGTGAATCTACATTGGATCCTGGGCATTTTTGGGTTGGGCAGGTTTCTTATTATTGTCTCAATTTCATTGCTTGTTATTGGATTGTTCAGAGTTTTTATATCTTCTTCATTCAGTTTTGATAATTCATGTGTATGTAGGAATTTATCCATTTTTTACTGGATTATCCAATGTATTCGAGTACAGGTTTTCGAAGTAGTTACTAATAGTCTTTGGATTTCAGCAGTATCTGTTGTGGTTTCACCTTTTTCATTTCTAATTGCATTGATAATGTCTCTCCTTCTTTTGGTTAGATTGGCTAACGGGTTTATCTGTTTTGTTTATTCTTTTGAAGAACCAACTCTTCTATTCATCAATTCTTTGTATTGTTTTTAGTCTCACTTTCATTATTTTCTGTCCTGACCTTTATAATTTCCTTTCTTGTACTAGTTTTGGATTTGGATTGTTCATTAGATTATTTATTTGGGCTCACTCTGTTTTTCTGATGTGGGCATTCACAGCTATAAATTTCCCTCTTAGAAGCGCTTTCATTGTGTCCTGTAGGTTCTAGTATGTTGCACTGGCATTATCATTTGATTCTAGAACTGTCCAATTTCTTCTGTGACCCATTGACTATTCAAGAATATATTGTTTGATAGTCAGTCTCCCATTTCTTATCATTCAGCAGAATTTGTTCTTTCAGTGATCAGGCAGCCTTCTAAACTATAGTATCAGTCCTGCATTTCCATTCTTTACCTGAATATCCTACTGAGAAAATCAGCAAGTCCTAAACTGAATTAGTTCTCTTTCCTTTTCAGTTACATCTGCCCTTTTTCTTGTAATACTGTCTATACTTTATGCTTGAAACCCTAGAGCATTTGTTTCTATCTTCTTGTTTTTCCTGTGCAGAAAGCTGCAAATCCTTTTGATTTCTCTCTGCAATAATATTTCCTTTCCTTCCTCTCTCTTTATGCTAATTCAGGCCCTGATTATTTCTTTCCAACACTCTGATATTAGTCTCCTTTTATTTTTGTCTTGTCATTAGTTACTTCCATTTTCAAATCACTGCATATGCTCTCAAGTAAATCTTCTTAAGCCCTTAAAGCTTAGCTCCAGGCATATCACTCCCTTGTTCAAAAATATTTAGTAGCACCCTTTTGTCCACAAACTAAATAAAATTTTTTCACCTTGGCATTCAAAACCCTCTTGATCTAATAACAGCCGCCTTACTTCCTTCTGCTCTGTTTCCTATAGTTGACTGGTGGGACAAACCTGTAATAACTTCAGGGTTCAGAACATACTGAGCTCTGCTGTGCTTTATTTCCTTTTCTTTGTCAAATCTGATTTGCCTGAAATGCCCAAGTCTTTCCCTCTCTCCCCTGTCTCTGCAGTCTGTTCTGCTCTGTTTTCCACCAAGCTTTCCCAGTGCTTTTAGGGGTAACAGTGCAGTAGAAAAAGAAGTGGATGTGATTTTGGACATATTTGAGTTTACTTGAGTCTTTTTCTCCTGAACATTTAAGATGTTGAAAGTAATTCCTCCTTGTTGTTGAGTCTTACAAGACTGAATCCAAGGTCTGTAAGGACTTTTCCTTATCCAGCACACCACGTGACACAACTTTGAGGCTTTTATAAAATATATATCAAAAGAATGAGCAAAAAGATATCAAAGTACTCAGCATACTGTACCCAATACACTGAGAGTACTCATTAAACAATAGTTCTTGTCTTTATAAGAGTTTATACTATCCAGAATTGGTTACATTTATTCATTCCCAAAGTGTAAAAGTTAAATATTGAGCTCAATATTTTTTTTTGTGCTGGTTTATATGCTAGATGCAGGGTTATATAAATGAATGATAGTCTCTGACAACAAGGAGCTACCATTCTAGTGGTAGAAGCAGACTAATCAAGAATTAAGGACAGCGTATGGTGCTGAAAGTATGTTCCAGTTACAGAAGGATCATAGAAGAGAAGTATGGGTTTAGGGACTGGCAAACAGAATGATTTCTTAGGAAAGGAGCTACTTAAACTGAATTTTAAATATTTAAGGTACAAAGACCTTTATAAAGAAAAGAAATAATTAAAGAAAAAATAATTAAACCTTATTTAGAGATGTAAAAGACTAACTAGATGGAGTTAGATACCATGTCCCTGCCTACAGGGTTAAAACACTGAGTATGGTAAAATACTTGTTCTTCTTAAATTGGCAATAGATTTATTGAAATCCAAATATAAATCCCTGTAGGTTTTTCTGTGGAAGTAGAAAAGGGCAAGAATAGCCAGAATATTCCATAAAAAACAAGGTAGGAATACTCCTCATTTAATTAATTTTTTTTTCCAGTCAACAAATTTTGAATGCTAGACCCTAGGCACTGCAAGGCCCCTGATTATTCCCTGGGGGAATTAAGACCTGGCTCCTACCCAAAGCTCACGTTTGGATCCATTTGTAGTAATGTCTAGAGTTTTTAAGAGCCCGCTTCCTAAAATGTCAGATGAGAGTTAGGACTGCCAACAAACTTTCACCAGTGCAATTTTATTTGATCTTTATATTTAAAAATTTCTTGGTCATACATGTTTTTTCCTGTACATTTTCTTTTTTCTTTTTTTTTTTTTTTTTGTGCTGGGGATCAAACTCAGGGCCTTGTGCTTGCAAGGCAAACACTCTAACCACTAAGCCAAATCCCCAGCACCCCCATACATTTTCTTAATTAGTTTTTGTTAATTTCTTTTAATAGGAGAAAGCATAGAGGTAGATGGGTTTTGTTTAAAATAGATCTTTAGTGGCAGTTGGATTACAGCGTTGGTAGCTAGGAAGGGGAGTGTGAGTGATATTCAAAGTTACTTGACCTTTGGAAGAGAGGGAGGGTGACCTTGAGGGTTTTGTGTGTAGATTTTGAGTTGTATCCTGTGGAGTATCTGGGGGATTTTTATAAAGAAAAGGAAAGATGAATAACAAAATGGCAAGTGATACTACATAAGTAGAGATTGCAAGTGAATTTTATATGCTTGTATGGCTGTGATTGGGTGAACCCATCTACATAGGAAATTAGTTGGGAAAGGATATCATTTGGAACAGTTGCTTACCTGTGTTAAATAAGTGAAGTCTGACCCTCCTCACACACATCCTGTTAATATGAATAAAAACTAGCTCCTAGTAAATTAAATACAAAAAGCAAACCCAGAAACTTATAAGAATAAAAAGATATAATTTTATGAGCTCAGAGCAGGGAAAGATTTCTTTTTTTTTTTTTCTTCCTTCCTTTTTTTTTCTCCCCCTATTACTAGGGTTGGAGATTGAATCCAGGGCCTTAGGCATGCTAAGCATGTGCTACACCACTGATCTACACCCTAGCCCAGGGGAAGATTTCTTTAACAAGATTCAGAGGAAGAAGAATGGTTATTGGGATCATAAATGGGAGTAACATTTTGTCAGGTATTTTTTCTACATTTGTTGAAACAGATATAGAACAGTATGTATTCTTTTAATTCACTCTGAATTTGATTTACTAACACAGATTTTGTATTAGATTTTTATATCTGTGTTATAGCTCCCTTTTGCTCTTCCACCTTGGTTTTGGTATCAGTGTTATATGTATTTGCATTGTTAAAAAGAGTTTATTATCTTTCTAGGTTTTTCTGTGTCTTGGACAGTTATTATGCAAGGCTGCCCTTGGGCTCGCTGTATAGCCCAGGCTGGCCTTGAACTTGTGGTAATCCTCCTCCCTTAGCCCCTGGAGTGATGGGAATTCATGTGTACATCACCACACCCAGCCTGGAAAACAAATGTTTCTTGAAAATTGGTTAGTTGATTGAATGTGCTTTAAATAATCCCTATGGTCCTGTCCTTTTACTTTCAATCTTTCAGAGTATGTGTATATATATTTTGGTTTTTTGACACAGGGTCTCACTATGCACCTCGGGCTGGCCTTGTACTCACTATGACTGGCCTTGAACTCCAGTGGCCCTAGTTCAGGCTGGCCTCAAATCCTTGTGCCTCAGCCTCCTGAGCACCAGGATTAAAGGCGTGCAATACCATGCCTGAGAGAGTATATTTTAGTTATAGTTTTTGTTGTTGTTTGGTGTTGGGTGTCAAACCCAGGGCCTCACACATACTGGGCAAGCAGTCAGCTGATGAGCTGCACCCTGACCCCAGTATAGGTCTTATATACAGCATTTGTTGTGGGGTTTGGTCTTTGAGCTGTGCTGTTTTCTTTTTTTAATGGGTGAGTTTATCCCTTTTATATTTTGTTGGTAAGGCAGTTTCCCTATATTGTATTTTTTCACTGAGGCCTTTGTCTCCTATGTACTAATGTATGTGTATTTCTTTCCCATCTAATAATTTTTGCTGGTTTATTAATCTTAGTCTACTGCTGATTACCTTTATAGATTTAATATCTGTGAACCTCCATCTCTTGTTTTGCCAGGACAATCAGGATTATATGAACCCCTTGCTATTAAAGATAGGAAAATAATGTACTTACACCTCTCCTTCCTCTATCTCTTCATTCTTTTACCCCTTCATATAGAGGTAAACCTTGTGAATGAAAAAAATGCGTTTATATTTTACTTTATCCCTAAGTCTCAAAGTTGTGTGTTTAAATGGTATTAATCTCCACCTTTAATTCTTTAAAACCATGGCTTAATTTTTGATTTTATTATTTTATTCATTTAATCAGTTGAATTATGCTGTCAAGGAGTTGTTTTTTCCTGGGAATCGTTTCTTGAATTTAAGATTGACTCATGGCTTTTATACTCTGTAAAAGTTGAGTGGCTGAGGGCTGGGGATTTAGCTCAGGGATAGAGTGCTTGCCTAGCAAGCACAGGGCCCCAAGTTGGATTCCCAGCGCCCAAAACATAAAAAGTTGAATGTTGATAAAATTGTTGGATCATATTTTTTTCTCCTCTGAACTCTGCTTATACTTTCTCACTAGCCTTTTCTCTTGTTACATTAAATATTGCTTGGGAGAGAAATTGTTAAGAAATTCCTGGTTGCTCCTCTTCTCTTCCTTAGTTATCAACTATACTAACTTCTCCAGGGTAAAACTTTTTCTGGTACATTCATTATTTTTCCTTCTTACTCAGTTACATTTATGTATACGTTGGACCTTGTTTGTCTCCCATACTTAGCATCATTACACACTTCTCTTTTGTTTTTCATTTTGTTAAATGTGGCTTCTTTCTACCTCAGATTTACTGTCTGTGTCCCTCACAATGGTGTTTACTTCAGTTCTTGCTTTTCCAGTGTGGCTTCCATTTCTGAAATGGTCTTTTCTTCCATTTTGTAACATTTTATGTCTTATTTCATCTGTTCAATTTACTTTATTAAGAGTCCTTTTTTCTTGGAAAAAAGGAAAGAAGGAAAGAAGGCAGGCAGGCAGGCACATAGTTAGGCGTGGTGACAGATATCTCACTGCAATGCCAGCACTTTGAGAGGCTGAGACAGGAGCTTTTCAAGTTCAAATTTAGTGAGACCTTGTCTCAAAATAAGAAATAAAAAATGGCTAAGTGCAGAGCCTTCCCAGGCCAGAACAAGGAGAGCTAATGGCGAAGTTTGTATAGATTCCTCTTCCCTATTTGATGATGATTTTTATTCTGCTCAGCTGGCTTTTGAACTTTAACCTTTTATAACTTATGTTCAACAGTCATTCTAGGAAACTGGTTCCTACCAGAAGAGTAATAAACTTATATTTGTTTAAATTAAAATTTTCTAAACTTTCTTGACTATGGAACACTGCTTGTGTATGTGTTAATGTACTTCGAGTTTCTCAAAAATGTATCCCTCCTTTTCTTTGGCTTTTTTTCTTGGCTCCTTGGTCTAGAATGTTTTTTTTAATTTCATCTTCTCCCAATCCTTGTTCTTTTTATGGTTATTATTGTTATTATTTTGACTGACTTGGCTACTTCTGTGCTGGGATGACAGCTTCCATTTTAATCCGCTGGAGGATGAAACACAAGAGGAAGCAGTGTGCATACAGCTCACAGGGATGTTCCAGATTGGCTGGGACTGCTATTGTCTGGTCTCTGCCCTGGGTCGGCAAGGTCACTTATAGATCCAGTTCTGGATACAGTCCTGTAGTCCACCAGCTCCTCTGGCTAAAAGCACAGGTTGATCTCCACGCTCTCCACAGAGTCACTGCCGTGGGTGATGTTCCTGCCAACTTGGATGCAGAAGTCCCCTCAGATGGTGTCTGTCTTAGTTAGGTTTTCAGAGCCAACAGTTGTAAGAGAGCAGATTTAATAAAGGACATTTATAGATTACAGTATTCAGCCGGAAGCCAAATGCAGAAGGTGCTGAATGTCCATCTAGGCACTGGAGACCCAAAAGATCCAATAGCAGGCTGGGAGCCCACAGCAGTGTCCCATGTATGTCCGTGTCTGCACATGATGACTGAAGAAATCTTCTCTGGAACCAGGATACGATGCTCTCAGCAGAGATGACAACCAGAGCTCCTCCGAAGCAACAGCAGCCATCCTCAATGACAGCAAGGCCCTGAGCTCCTTCCTGGACGAGGACAGCTGAGTTCCTTTCGGAAGAACCAGCCGCAGCAGAGCTTCTCCTGGGAAACAGCCTGTCAACTAGCTACAGCTCCCATTCTACCTTATGTTGCATAAGCAACAACCCTCAGGTGGATCTCGTACACCCAGCATCACACCAACTCAGTCCGGCTGGGTGTTCTGGCCGAAGTTGACCACATTAGGTCCACCACAGTGCCCAATTTGGAGTCAGCAGGGTTGGTTTCACCCAGCATCACGCAGCCTGTCTTCACCATGTTCAGCCTCTCCCAGACCATGGCAACCACCAGCCCTGAGTGCATGTACTTCACTTGGGGAAAAATGGGTGGGGAAAAATGGGCAGTCCTTCAGGTCAGTGTAGGGCTCCTTGAGCAGGTCCTCCGAGGCCTGCATCAGTTTCAGAGCAACAAGGTGGCATCCCTTCTGCTCAAAGCACTTGATGATGTCCTCTGCATGCCCCCACTGGATGCCATTGGGCTTGATGGCAATGAAGGTCTGCTCGCTCTTGGCCTTGGTCCTCCACAACCCCGCTCCTTTTCTTCTCAGGACCCCAAACCCTGTCCTTGGTCTTTTTTAAAGTGACTTCTGAAGTGGTATCTGGCCCACTGGAAGATATTTGGAAATATTTTGTTTCTTGTACTTAGTGTAAATGGCATATGGTACTAGAAACGTAGTGCCCTAAAAAGTCCTGTGTGGCAAAGAATTGCCCCATCCAAAGTATTTCTTTGAGGATGTTGACCTCATCAACATTTACTCATCATTTAAAATTCAATTCTGGTTATCTTTTCCAGAAACTTTCTCTAACTTTTGTTCTTCTGCTTGCCCACCCCACCTCCAATACCAGCCCCTTTTCATCCCGCCCGCTTGGTACATTTTATGTACATCTCAATCACTTGGGATTATAGTTTCTCTCAGCAGCCTACTTGTTTGGTCATCTGAATTCAGAGCTGAATAATTATGTAGAAAGTTTTCACAGTTCTTCCTGTGGAATAGTCAGTTACTCTCAGAACCTTGGCCCCTTCTTGCCACCTTACAGGGTTGTTGCAAGAGTACTAAACCTGTCAAGTAGTTCACACTGTGATTACTTTTTGCCTGTAATTGTGGCATGCTTTTAATGGGACTCCCTGGCCCTGATATCTCTCTGACTCATTGGTTGACCTAAACATTGCCGGCGTAAACATCCTAAAATGTAATATCTAATCAGATCCAAGGCCATTTGTAACAATAAAAACTGCATTTTTGAATCATTACTGTATATGCTGTGCTTACCACAATAACCATTGAATAAATTCTTTTAAAAATACATACATGTGCATATGCATACTCTAAATTGTGATATGTGCCAAGAAAGGGGGGAAAAAAAACCAGGGTGCTATATGAGAGTTTAGTGAAAATCCAATATGGATTGGGAGCAGAGGCCCTCTGAGAAGTTACATTGAACTGTGTGAGGTAGGTATCCACAGGTGCTGGGCACAGTGTTCCGGGAAGAGGGAGTGACACAGGGAAAGGTTCTGCTGCCAGCTTCCTCATTGTGCTTATTAAGTAAGGAAAGGGTGGAGAGAAAAGCATCTGATGAGGCAGGGGCAAGATCTCTTAGGATCCTGTATTTTGTGGTGAGAAGTTTAGGTTTTATTCTGATTAGGGAGACATTAAGGACTTAAGCAGGGGGAGTGATGTGGTCAGAGAGGTGTTTGAGGGATTCAGGTTCACTAGAGAATGAATAAAAGTGGAATAGAATAGGGCAAAGGAAGTAGAGCAGCTAGTTAGGATGCTTCATAAGAATTCAGAGAGAAAGGATCATAGTTTTAACTAGAATAATGACAGTAAAAATGTTAACACAGGAAGTTATCATCTCCTTAGAAAACTATTACCGTAATTCTGTGACCTGTGAGCAGAATAAGATTTGGAATAAATTTAACAAGTCCATCTAATAAATGGTTTTGTAAGGAGTGGGAACTGTGGGTGTTGACCATTTGGTCCTTGTCTCTGAAGTAAAATCCATAACTCCATTGAAGATTTTCCAGCCTGTCTTTATTACCTTTATCTCCTCCTTAAACTCTTATGTAAGCTGGACATGGTGGTGCATTCTTGGAGGCTGAGGCCGGTAGAGTGCAGGTTTGAGTCCAACCTAAGCACTTTAGCAACTTGGTAAGACCCTGTCTCAAAATAAATTTTAAAAAAAGGACTGGTGACGTAGCTCAGTACCAAGGCCCTAGGTTCACTCCCCAGTACTAGGGTGGGCAGCCCCGGGTTGGGGTGGGCTCTTACTTAAGCTGCAGGCAAACCAAACTGTTGGAATAGGTATCATCAATGTGCCCAGTACCTTGATATCACTGATGACTGTTTACCCTGATAGTCAGTCTGGTAACTGAGAAGGCTACTAAATAACGGTAAGTCAGGTATACAGTGTGCATGCACTGGGCAGAGGGTCAGTGGGGTTGGGGGGGTTGTCTGTGTATTTTTTAAGTCTGTGAAAGGAAGGGGGATGGATTGCTGAGGCATCAGTGTTTTGCTTGCAAAATGTAAGATCTTTCAAGCTTAGAACCATAGATGCAGAATGTTATGTGTATTTTTAGATATCTTCATTCTAGTTTTAGTTTAGCTGGTTTTTTGTTTTTGGAGGGGTTTTTAGTGGTTTTGATTTGTGGTGTGTGTGTGTATGTGTGTGTGGTGTGAACTACACAGTGCTGGTTTATTTCTAAAATATGTGTAACGTCAGCTGGGCATGGCAGTGCACACCTATAATCCCAGCACTCTGGGAGGCTGAGGTAGGAGGATTACAAGTTCAGGCCCTGTCTGGGCAGCTTAGTGATTTAGTGAGACCCTGTCTCAAAATAAAAAGTAAAAATGGCTGGAGATGTGGGTCAGTGAGATGGCCCTAGGTTCAATCCCCAGTACCAAAAAAAAAAAAAAAAAGTATAAATTCATAAAATACAAGTACAGAGCAGTGCTGAAAATTCTGAGTGCTAAATAAAGTAGGATGACATAAATTGGGCCTACCAAAAATAAGCACAAAACTTCTATAAGAATCAAGTTAAAAGTGTATGATAGTACAATTTAGGTTAATGTGCTGATGGAAAATTTTATTAATACTGCCCTTTTTATTTCTCTTCAGCTATATGAGTTGAAGTTTGGATAATCAGAGATAGGTCAAACAGCAAATCTGATCATTTGAGCTGTTTAGTTCTTTTACTTTCAAATTTTAAGATATATGAATTTTGGCTATATCATATATCAAATTATATATTACATAGATGGCTATATTGGCTGTACTGTCATTTGTATTTGTGGGAAATAAAGAATATTCAGTTAATGTCCAGAATATTTTTAATCTAGAGAAACTGGTTTTTGGCTGTGCTTGACATCAAATCCAGGGTCTTACTCTGCCAGGCAAGTGCTACCACTGAGTTACATTCCCAGTCCTGTAAGGAAACTACTAAATTTAACTTTTTAAAATGCTAACTAAATGAATGAATAGTAGAAAGAGCACAAATTTTACTTTTCCGCTCAATATTTTGAGTAATTAGGGAAACTGACACTTTTCCCTGAGGTATTAGGAGAAAACTTGTGAGGATTTTTTGGTCTGACGGTGAATTTTGCACCATCTCAGTGTGTTGATTCATTTGTTGCCTGTATTACTGTATGTCTGTGTGATGGTAAATATATGAACAGAGATTTTATTATTATTATTATCAGAATAATATCATTTTATTGTTATCAGAAAAGAGGGATTTAAGTCTAAGTTGAAGAACCAACCTGCCTGAGTCTGTGTGCCACTTGTTCGCTAAAGTTCGCAGGAGCTATAGCTACTCAGCATCTGCCAGCCATGGGGCAGGGTGAAGCAGTGGTACTTGTCACCCATTACCTCCAAGGAGGGGATGTGAAATCACCAGGCCCTGGTGTGTCTTTGGGATAAATCTTTGACTGCCTTTAGTTTCTTCACATACTTAGTGCCCTAGTTGGGTTTTCTGTTCTTTCTTGAGTTAACTTTGGTAACTTACATTTTCACAAAAATTATCTTGGAGTCAAATACACTTTGAATTTATTAATTTCATCTTAGAATTTTATTTCATCTTGTAATTTAATCTTTATCTGTAGTCATTTTACTTTTCTGGTTCCTAATGTTTTTTCCTTTTTTTTCTCTTATTTTTTTTTCCCTTTTGAGGTACCGGGCATTGAACCCAAGGCCTTGTGCATGCTAGGCAAACACTTAAGCACTAAGGTATTTTCTTCATTGAAAACTTTTAGGGGACTGCTTGATACTAATTTCTTTTGAAGAGTAAATCCTTAGTTTAATAGCCTGGTTTTCTTGGGGGGCATGTAATATGGGGCATAAATATGATCAAAATACATTATACACATTGGGAGTCCCCCCTCAATGTGAAACTAAGGGAGTGATGGAGAAGAAATAAAGATGTTCTTATGAACCCCTAAAATAATATTTTCTTTTGCTTTGGGTTTTTTTTTTAATTGTTCTAGCTCTGCATCAATTTTTCAGACCTATGATTTTCTAACATGTGCATTTGAGGCTATAGATTTTTTTTTAAATATTACTTTGGCTCTAGATACTGATACATAGTGTTTTCATTTTTTAATATTTTACTTTTACTTGTAGATTTCTCTTTAGGAGTTACTTGGAAGTTACAGTCTTTAAAAAGTTTTCTAGTGGTTAGAGTCACAGTCTGTTATGGTTTTTTTGTTTGTTTTTTGTGGGGTTTTTTTTCTGGTGCATGCGTCCATGGGGGGGTGTTTCTAGGTATGAATTTTTTCCTAATTTATAATTTATCTTATGGTTCGAGGAAGTGAGCTATAAATGTCAACATTTTGGCATTTCTGTCACTTCTCACCCTTTTGGCTAAGATCAAGTATCTGTTCTTATCAGTTTAATTTTGACATTTCTGAGATGTCCTGTGTGGTCTAATACATAGTTTTTTAAAATACTCATCTTTAACACTCTCTTCCTCCCCCAAAATTGTCTTAATTACAATACAATTCATTATATTACATTACAATATAATTCACATGTCATAAAACTCATCCTTCTAAAATGTGTACTTCAGTAGATTTTACTGTGTTTTTGAAGGGTTGTATATTTGTCATCAACTCTAAAACATTTTTATTGCTCCAGAAAGAAATACCATTTCCATTAGTAGTCACTCCTCACTTCTTCTCCTCCCCAGCTCCAGACAGTCACTGATTTTTCCAGGTCTATGGATTTGCCTATTCTGGACATTTCATATAAAGAGAATCATATTATATATGGCTTTTAATGAGTGGCTGCATTTACTTCACATAATGTTTTCAAGGTTTCTCCATGACTTGTAGCATGTATTGGACCTTTTTTAAAAAATTAAGATGAAAATCACATAACACAAAATAAGCTGTTTTAAGTGAACAGTTCAGTAGTGTTTAGGACAAATTTGAGTTTGCAGCCAGACCTCTTGCTTAATTCTACATTTGTACACTAACTCTTTTTTTTTTTTTTTAATGTTTCTACTCTGGTTGTTTAATAAACTGCTCAAGATGTTTAAAATTCCTACTCTGCATCTTCCCTCCCTGCACCCAACCCCAATGCTGCTTCTGTGTTCCTTTGCATTTGGACTCAACATTCTGTGATTTATGCAGGTAAAAACTATAGAGTCAAGAACAACCCCCTGCTGTTATACCTCACATTCAATTCATCAGCAAATCCTACTGACTCCACTCTTGTCATAAATCCAGGATCTGACACATCTTACCACCTTTGCCACTCTGTGTTAAAGGCTTTCACTTAACAGTCATTTCCTATCTTTCACTGGACAGTCATTTCCTGTCTGGTTTCTTAACATCTACCCTTGCTACCTCTATGGTCCATTTTCAACATGGCAGCCAGAGTAATGCTTTAAAAACATAAGTGGTCACGTGCTTTTCTTTTTAAAAATGGCTTCAGGGAAAAAGAGGGGAGAGAGAGAGAAATAGTGCTCATGTATCATACAAGTCACCTATTTAAGTTTACTAGTCAAAGGCTTGTAGTCACAGTTGTGTTAACAACCACCACCAAAATTAATTTTTGAATATTTTTGTCTTTCCTGAAAAGAAACCCTGCACCTCTTAGCTGTCATCCCCCAATCCTTATATTCCATCCATTCCTAGACAACTACTAATCTAATTTCTGTGTATAGATTTCCCTGGTCTAGACATTATATATAAAGTGGGGTCAAACAATATCTAGTCCTTTGTGACTAGCCTTCATTTAGTAGTGTGATTTCAAGGTTTGTTCATGTTGTAATATATATCAGTATTTTATTTCCTTGTATTGCCAAGTAAAATTCTATTAAATGAGTATACTACATTTTACTTATTCATTAGCTGATAAACAGACTGTTTTCACTCTTGGGCTATTATGAACAGTGCTGTTATGAACATTCAGTTGCTCATTTTTGTGTGTTTCAAACAACTATTTCTTTGAGTCTGTGAGCAGGACATTGTAGGCTGCACTAACTTTAGCTGGGCTCCCACATGTCAGTGTAGTTCTAGGTAATTGGCTGGTCTGGGATGGCCTTGAGTGGCACAGTGTGATTCCAGTAAGCTGATCCAGGCTTTTTTTTTTTTTTAAACCAGGGCAAAGGCAAAGAGAAATGAAGTTCAGTTGTGCAAGATGATGAGAATAAATGCATATTTACATTTTAAGTCTCTGCCTGGATCGTGTTTGCTAACTTGAAGTTGTAAGACATCTCAAGAGCAGGATGCTTGGAGAAACTCTGGTCAGAGCAGAAAAGGCAGAGGAGAGTTAGTGTAAAAGGAGTACCTGTTGAGAAGCCATTAATTGGGGTCATTAGTGCAGTCAGTCTGTGACACAGCAGTTTGTCCCCTTTGGCATTTGTTTCCCTGTTTAGGTTAGTTTCCTCTTTCATACCTGCATGGCAGACTTGGTTCCCTTTTTGTATATGTCATCTGACTAGTGAGACCCTGAAGTTTGAGCCTGCTACAAAATTAATAGCCACCTGCCCCTCTCCTGACTACTGTTTTTCTATATAGCTTTTTATCGCCACTTGATGTATGTTCTGTTTAGTGCTTGTCTTCCCTCAAATACAATATGTGCTCCACTTTTTTTTCACTTAATTGCGCCATCTTTACTGCCTAGAATCTTGGTAATCCATTTTTGCCTAAATCATTTCAAAGTTCTGACCTGTCTTCATGCTATAGAACCTACGAAGTGTCAGCTGCTCTTTTTGCTTACTTAATGTTCATGCTATAGAACATACGAAGTGTTAGCTGCTCTTTTTGCTTACTTAATGAAGGAGTATTTCTTCTCATAGAGATACACAGAAACTATGCAATGTAAGAGTAATTCTACCACTTAATAGTTATCTGAAATGGTTCAAGTCAGACAAAATGGGAATAAGTGTCTCTACCTCATGAAGTTGTTGGGAAGAGGTGAATGAATTCACACAGATAAAGTGTTCAGACAGTGCCTGGTACAGGCTAGGCACTATCTAAAATTGGTAGGTGTCGCATAGTGTTCCTGGCAACTGTTTGTTATTGGAGTACATGGCACAGGTAAAATGGGATTGAAAGCTGGAGAAATTGTATATTAATGGAGAAGTTGTAAAATTTTTGAAAAGTATTTTTGGAATGGAAGTACAAAGCAAATGAAAGAGCCAGGTTTTTTAAAAAATTAAGTATACAGTAATATTGTATCTTTAAAATATTCACATACCTTGAAGTGCTCATCACATAATATTTCAGGGTTTACTGAAAAATAGGTAAAACTATTACGGATACATTTTAGCACTCTTTCTTGAGAGTCTTGTAAGTACCATTCAAGATGCTTGAAGAGGAGAAAATTCATTACTTACATGTCTCAGAACCTTAGGATTTAATTTTTTCAAGGAACTACACTTGAGAAAAAACAAAACTACATTATCTTGACTAAGGTGACTTCTACTTCTCTGGCCTTAACTGTACTCTAATACAGTACTTCTCTGTCAGTTGAACTCCCTTGAATATGATTTCATCAGTTTCCTTTGAACTTACTCAGAGTATAGAATTTTTCATATTTTCATGCAACCAGCACTTAAAAACTACCTGCTTCATGCTAGCCACTAAACCTAGGTGCTAGAAATAATACAGTGATCAATGTGGTGTAGACCCCAACTTCCCAGAGCTCACAGGTACTAATAAACTGTTATCCCAGTTATTTACTTGTGGCAGTGTTCTGTCACAGACCTTCAATTTGTGATGGTAGGAAGTGCTCTGGAATGGTATCCCAAAGATTTGGAGAACTGAGAGACCTGAGAGAGAAGGGTGCAGTGAAAGAAGATTATGACTGGAAGATTGATATGTTGTTAACGTGACAGTCCTGAGCTTGACCTGCTTTTATTGTTTTGCGTGGTATGCATCTATATTTCATTCAATTTAAATCCTCCAAGTACAGCTTCATTCATTTCAGTACTGTGTATGTGACAAATATTTGATCCATTTATTGAGGACTTTTGTGAATAGTGGTGAGTGGTTGAATTTTGTAAAGCTAAGTAAATTTATTGAGTGACTTTGGGTAGTTTATGACAGTGTGTACATTATCAGATTGTACTGCTGTCTCCCCCCACACCAGGATCCTTGAAACTTTAGGATGTACTTGCTCTTAATTGGTCAGAAAAAAATTTTTCGGTCCTTTTATTCACCTTTAGATAACTTTGGTTAAATATCTAAGTTTAAGTTAAAGCTAGGATATCCTCTGCTCATTGATTTCATGAAAACCAGTTCCCTATTTTTGTTTCCCACCCTCTACCTGGCCAAAGAATTGTTGAACTATGATCAACACATTCCTAAATTTTCAGCCTCTTCCTTAAACCTTAAAAAGGTTCTGGCCCTTGTTTACAGCACTTCGCTTTCACCTTTCTGAAGTTTCTTCACAACCCACAGACTTGAGCACAAAGATATTTGTAAGGAATGACTATAAAAATTACTAACATCAGGGGATAGAGGGGAAGTCCAAGGAAGTAAAAAGAATTAAAATGTGTTATATACATGTACCAGCTTCCCACGATGTGGTGTACTACAAACACTAAGAAAACTTTTTTTAAAAAAATTACCAATATCTTTGACACTTTAATAAATCTCCTTCATTATATGAGCCTGCCAAAATACTGATTATCCATTCTCTCTGCCTGCATCTAGGCAGTTGAATATATTGCATTAAATTTATGCTAGAGACCTCAGCAGCATCAGTCCATCTGCTTCTTCACTTCCTCTCTAATGACTGTGTCTTCACTCATTGCAGACCTCCCACAGCTCCACTCTGGTTTTTGGACTGTACTTTAAACTGTCCTCAGAAATGCACAGCTGTCTTCATGTTTTCTCCACCAGTGCTATAAGCCTATCTACATTAGTCCTCATGTTCTGTCTTTCTTTATTTGTTGTCAAAGACCATCTTCAACAGTCCAATTCCTCTACTTGTGACTCAGATTTCATCTCTTGTGGTCATCTCTAAGGCTTCTTTCCTACAGTTAACATCTCTCTTCCCTTTCATCAGTTTCTCCTCCTCTGCTGGATTTTCCCTTCAGCCGCAAATGTACTGTTATCTCCCAACTCTGCTGTATTTGCAAATATATGTAGCTATTAATAACCATGTGTGTATGGATATATAATTCCCACCCTTCCTATTGTGTTGTAGTCACAATCTCACGTTCCTACTCTTAGCCAATAGATTCTCTTCATATAATAGTTTTTAGTCTACCTCATTGTCTTTTGCTTCTCAACTATTTTTGTTGTCTCTGTTCTTTACCAATCTTAGGAATATTGGTGGGCCCTAGTAGTGAGTCTGCCTACACTCCTTGGAGATAAGCTAGTCAGTATGCCAGGAACACCCAACTGTATCCGTAACCCCGTCTTTCTTCCTGAATTCGAATCTTGCATGCCCAGCTGCCTTGTTAGTCATTGAATCAGCCTCTCCTGGTGGTGAGACAATGCTTGATTCCTCCCCCTTGAGGCATCATTGTCCAACCTGGTTGCTCAAACCAGAGTTTTACAGTTAGCTTTGATTCCTTGTGTTTTTTCTTACCTATATCCCATGACTAATGTACTAGTTAGTTCTTTTCTGTGTGCCTTTAAAATACATCCCAGAGCTTTGCACAGTGGCAGTATCATAGCCAGTGAGGTTTATCTGAGCCGTGATTATTGCTAATTGAATACTTTTCCCTAAAATACATCCCAGATTGACCCATTTTTCTCCATCTGCACTGCTTCTACCATATACCAAGCAGATCTTATCTTGATTAGCCTGAAACCATAGTCTCAACTGGTATTCCCTGCATTCACTTGTTGCCCAGTCTCCTCTAGAGTGATACTTAGTGTCAGACACTGTAATAGATACTGCTTCAGTATTACACTGTCTAGAATTGAGTGCTGATGCCATCCTTTTTCAGTTGTGTGCCCTTGAACAAAATACGTATCACCTCTGTACCTTAATGTTCTCATCTGTAAAATGGGGATAATACTTGTTAACAATAAAAATCAATTGTAAGTAAGAGTATTGTTACACAAACCTGCTTTTTCAAACTTTAGATTCTGATCGTACTTAGGATAAAAATCAGACTACTTATCATAGCTTTCAGGGCCCTTCATTACCTGGCCTCTTGCCTCCTTTTTCTGATCCCCTCTTGTTACCTCTCTAGCTTACCATACATACTATAGCCACAATCACTTTTTTTAACTTTCTGCTTTATAATTTGATTTTTTGTGGGGGATATATATTTTTTTTTCTGAACCAACTTTTTTACATCTGTTCAATATTGATTTTGAACCCATGCAAACAGTACTCTCTCTCCTCTCTTTTTTTTAACACACTTAATTTTTTTTAACCTAGTGAATAATTTGTTTTATCTTTATAAATCCTGGGACCAGAGACCTGCTGTATTTTTCTAGTTTGGTGGACAATGATAAGATTCATGGAAGTGGAATTGCTAGGTCAAAACATGGGAATGTTTTCAGATCCATGACCCTTGAGGTAAATTTTGAGGTTGTACATGCCTAAAATTTGTTATTTGCCCTGATGCTTGATTGGTAGTTTGCCTGGGTTTAAAATTCCATGTTCAAAATAGTTTTCGCTTAAGACAGTGAGGGCATTCCTCCGTTAGATTTTTTTTTTAAGACATGGGGATTGAACCCAGGTTCTTGTTAGGCAGGTGTTCCATTCACTCCATCATCTCCCATTATCACTTTAAAACAGTTTTATCAAGATACAATTCACAAGCCATACAAGCTACAGTGTACAATTTAGTGGTTTTTAATAGATCCCAGAGTTGTGCAGCCATCATTACAGGCCATTGCAGAATGTTTTTATCACTCCAAAAAGAAGCCCCCAGACTTTCTCACAGTCAGTCCTCATTCTCCCCGGCCTCCTAGCCTTGAGCAACAACAAGTAATCTTTTTGTCTTCATTGGCTTCTTTGAGGGGGTGGTGCTGGTGATGGGACTCAGGGCCTTGCGCTTGCCTAGGCTAGCGCTCTACCACTTGAGCTAAATCCCCGGCCCCTTCATTAGTGTTGGAAAATCTGATGCTGTGTTAACTCTTGTTATTTTATAGGAAGCTTTTGAAATTTTCTGTTTTGAATCTCTGGACTTTAATTGTGAAACTAAGATTTACCCAGATAGAGGTCTTTTCACTCATCATCATTAGCTGTCATTGAGCTATTTTAATCAGAATATTGTTGTTTTGTTTTTCTTTAGCTCCAAATAGTTTTAGTAGCATCTTTATTTTTTCTGTTCATTTGAACTTCTAGCTGTATTTTCAATAACTCTTCAGCTTTTACTTGTATAGTCTGTGCCCTCCGCCTTTCTTCTCTATTGTCTGGGAAATTTCTCTATTATACATTCTATAATTTAGCCTTTTCTCCTACACCATTTTCTCAATAATGTGGTTTTTTTTCCTACTTCCCAAGTTATTGTTTGTTCGTGTTGTCTTTTTCTTTTGTTCTGTTGGATTTCCAGTGTCTTATGACTCTTGACTGTGTATTAATTTTTGCAAATAAAAGACTAGTTGATTACAGTAGAGAATTTTGCAGTTAAACACATCTGTCTAGGCTTCTTTTCTAAATCAGCAGTTTGTGGGTTCTCCACAAGTGCTGTGTGCTGATGAACTGACTTTCCTCTAGGAAGCAGGGATTGTAGCTGGCAGATAAGGGCTTCTCCAATTATAAAAGTAAGGGCATCTTAGGTATGTTTTATTTCTAGAAGGAGCTAACCAATTTACCACTGCAGTTCTCTCTGTCTCTACCTCCCTCCCTTATTCAAGCATATATAAAAGTACAGGAAATAATATAACTATCTATGCACCTGTTATCCAGCTTTGTTGATGTCTTTTATGTATTTACATCGAATTTTTGTGAGCAAAAAATAAATTATAGACTTAGATAAAGTACCTTGTAGGCTTATCTTTGTATTGTACTACACTGAATTCATTTGGGAAAAACTGACTTCATGATACTGAATCTTTCCATAAAAGTACACTTATGTATGTCTTTGTCAGATCAAGGGGGACACGTGCACTCCCGCTCGTGGTTTGGTGTAAATGTGAAACAAGGTTTAGTAGAGGGACTGGGAGTGTATCGCTCAGTGGGAGAGGGCTTACCTAGCATGCACAAACCCTGGGTTCAATCCTCAGCACCACCAAAAAAAGTCATAGTAATAAGGTTCAATAGAGAAAAATAAAGATACAACCAAGGGACCCAGAATCTCCTGTGATCTGTTAGATAGGTGCTTAGGCCAAATGTAACTAGAATTAATGTACCATGGAAAAGGCTCCTGTGTGATAATTGAAGCTTTGGCGTCGGTGACATGGCCTTATTGGAAAGGGGAAGCTTCCTAAGTTCTGTGGCTCTTGTGTTAAGCAAACAGACATAATGCTGAGCCAGCTTCTTCATAGGCTACCAAAAGAGGGGAAGAAATTAACCTCTAGAATCATCTGACCTTAAAACTCCATAGGCTTATGCACTTACATTAATTTGTTGCTTCCTCCACAAATTTTTGCAAAAATTTTTTTTTACTCCCCCCTAGATTCCTTTTTTTTTTTTTAAACCAAGAACATGTATTGGTACATTCTACATACATTGGTCACATTCATTACATTTATTCTGTACCTATACATGATACATCTTGGTTCTCCCCCCTCTCCCCTGCCCCTCCCCTCTGCTCCCTCCCTCCCTATTTACAGCAGGTTTATTCACCATTTTCCATATTTTCCCTTTCCCCTCTCTTTCCCCTGTTGCCTTTCTGCTTTTCCCCTTCTTTCTTTCTAGTACTCCTCTCCTCTGCACACCATCCTCCTTTTATATAATATCTATTACACCTCTTTGTCCTTATTTACAGTTATGGTCTCTCATATCAGAGAAACAATTCGATGTGTGCTCATGAGTGTCCGATTTA
>PVJO010005879.1:0-94252 GCA_004026905.1 Hystrix cristata
GGCCTCACTAAAGTTGCTAAATTGCCCGAGTTGGGCTCAGATTTCATCCTCCTGCCTCAGCCTGCTGAGGTGCTGGTGTTACAGGCACGTGTGCGTTGTCATGCCTGGCTAGGACCTGGGTTCAACCCAGTACAGGGGGAAAAACATACGTGGCACATACATACAATGTTATAATACTATTTAGCTTTAAAGAGGAATGAAATCCTGGTACTTGGCACAAGTGAATGCTTATACTAAGTGAAATAAGCCAAACACAATGGACAAATAATATATAATCCCTCTGAGTAAAGTACGTGGAATAGGCAACTCACAGAGACCAAAAATAAATTAGAGGTTACGAAGAGCTGGGGGAGAGGGAAATGGGCGTTATTGCTTAATGCAAGTTTCTGTTTGGCTGATAAAAGTGTTGGAAATAGTGGTGACAGTTGCACAATTTTATGAATATACTTAATGCCACTGGAAAATGGTTAAAACGGCAAGTTTTATGTTATATAGGTTGCAACACAATAAAAACATGTAGGGCAGCACTGGGGAGAGAGAGGGAAAGTGGGACTTTGAGTAAGAGCCAGATCCAGAAAACAAGGTAGACAAGGACACAGCGTCATGTTTTTATGGCTCTGCCTTTCTGTTCGACGCACTCGACAGCAGCAATAACAGTATTTTGGGGGGCTTTTGGTGCTGGGGATCAAACTCAGAGACTTGTACTCAGGGACTAGTACTTGCTAGGCAAGCACTCTAACCACTGAGCTAAATCCCCAACCCCAGTATTTTTTATCACAGCTTCTTTTTTTTTTTTTTTTTTAACCAAGACCAAGATCACAGCTCTTAGAGACACTCATGAAACAGGGCTTCCAGAACTGCTTCAGAAAGTGCCAAGAAAATTAACAGAAAAAACCTGCCAGATAAGCCAGGTAAGTGATATCAGTCACCATGTCAGTGCTGAAAAGGCATCGTATTTAATGGGAGCACCAGGCACTCCCATCCCCCTTTCCTCCACAGGGCCATCTCCATCTAACACCTGATACTGCTGGTATGACTCTGTCTCCCCCCGCTGAATGCAAGTTTCGTGGGGCAGACTATTTGTTTCTACCACTGCTCTACCCACAGTGTCTAAATGCCTGCATGAGTAGGTACTCTGTTTACATCTGTAGAAGGAATGAACTACATGGGGGGATGTCAGTACAAATCTTTCTCAGATCCCTCCCAAAAACTGAAGAGAAAGGCACACTTCCTAACTCATTTTAAAAGGTCAGCATTACCCTGACACCAAAATCAGGCAAAGACATTACAAGAAAATTATAGATGCATACACCTTACAAATACAGATGCAAAAATCCTCATGAAAACATTAGCAAACTGAATTCAGCAGTCTTTTTTTTTCCTTCAGTTTTTCCATACGGGGTCTCACTGTGTAGCCCATCCTGGCCTCAAACCAGTAATCCTGCCTCTATCTCCCAAGTGCTGGAATTGCAGGCATGTGCCACCACATCAGTAATATGAAAAGATTTACAGACCAGCACACCTGTAAGCCCAGCACTTGGGAAGCTGAGGCAGAAGGATCGCCTTGCGTTCAAGGCCAGCCTGGGCTACACAGTGAGTTCAAGGCCAGCTTGAACTACATAGCAACACCCGGTCTTAAAAAAAAAAAAAAAATTTGTGGACCATGAAAAAGTGAGATTTATTCCTAGAATGCAAGAATAGTTCATCATACAAAAACTTGATCCACGTACATTACCACTATGAAAGAAAAACCCCACACAATCATTTCAAGTGATGCAGAAAAAGCATTAACAAAACTCAACTCCCTTTCAGTATTAAGAAAACACTCAAAAAAATATGATTGAATGGAAACTTAAAATGATAAAAGCTGTATATGAAAAATTCATACACACACACAAAAAAAACCCTCAGGGGGAAAAAAAGAAAACTTCACAGTTGGGAGTGTGGTGACACATGCCTACATCCCAGCTCCCTGAGAGGATGAGGCAGGAGGACCACAAGTTCAAGGACAGCCTGGGCAATTTAGAGACTCTAAATTAAAGAATAAGAGGGCTGCGGTTGAGGCTCAGTGGCAGAGTGCTTGCCTACGATGTGCAAGGCTCCAGGTTCAATCTCAAGCGGGCAGGGGGTGACCTTCATGTATTAAAGAACATTAGGAAAGTGAAAAGACAACCCAATGAGTGGGAAAAAATATTTGCAATTCATATATCTGATTAGCTGTAAACGTGCAAACTATAAGAACTCTTACAACTCAACAATAGTGACAAAAACAAATAACTAGATCTAAAAAATGAGCAAAGGACTGGAACACATATTTCTTCAAAGACAACATGCAAATAGCCATAAATACATGAAAAGATGTTCTGCATCACTAATCACTAATCACGGGGGAAATACAAATCAAAACCACAGTGAGACACCATGTTTTACTCATTAGTATGGCTATAATTTTAAAAGGAAAGGAAAGAACAAGTGCAGGGGAGGAGGGGGAGACACCAGCACCCTTGTGCACTGCTGCTGGGAATGTGAAATGGTGCGGCTGCTGTGGTGAATAGTACGGAGTGCCTGCGGCCTCAAAAAGGTTAGATGCGGAGTTACCTGTGGGCCAGCAATTCCCTTTTGGGTTTACACTCAAGAGCACAGACGCAGATGTTTTCATTTGCATGTTTACACCAGCATTATCAACAGCAGCCAAAAGGTAAAAGGAACTCAATTTTTCATCAGTAGATGAATCAAAATGTTGCGTACACATACAACGGAATATTACTCATCCTTAAAAAGTGATGAAATTCTGAAACATGCTAGGATGGGGATGAATGCTGAAGACACTACATTAAGTGAAGTAACACTGTATGACTCCACATACAAGGTACCTAGAGTAGTCAAATTTATAGACCCAGAAAGCACAACGGTGTGTGCCAGAGGGAGAGGACAGAGGGGTGATCAGTTACTGTTTTAATACCTAGACTTTCTGTTTGGAATGATGAGAAAGTCCTGAAAATAGACTGTGGTATGATTACAATGGGGATGTACTTAGTGCTGTTGGATTGTACACTTAAAATAGCTAAAATTATAAATTTTATGTAAATTTTACCACAACTTTTTAAAATAAAAAATACCAAGTCATATTTGCAGGAGAGTCAGGTGTGGTGGTGCATGCCTGTAATCCCAGCATTTATGAGGCTGAGGCAGGAAGATCACCAACAGTTTGAGGCCAGCCTGGGCTACACGGAGAGTTCGAGGCCAGCTTTGACTACATGGTGGGACCCTGTCTCAAAAAAACTCTTTGCAGGAGAATTTGTGTGTGCATGCGTGCATGCGTGAGTCCCTCTGTGTATGTGGTACTGGCTGGTCTTGAATTTGTGATCCTCCTGCCTCAGCCTCCCAGAGTGCTGCGATTACAGGTGTGCACCACCATGACCCACTAAGAAGAATCTTTAAAGGGCAGTTCTCCTGAGGGCTGGGCACATCCCTTCCATGCCAGTGAGCTAGAAGGATGCTATCTTGTCCCTTGTATTCGGACCTCAAACCCAGCCCCAGTAACAGGATCCCTAAGGCAAGCTGGTACTGCCTGAAAAGGCTGACACTTAAGCTTCCCTGGGCCGGGCAGTTTGGGGGTAGCTGCCTGGTGTGCTGCACAGCTGCCAACAAACGCAGAAGCCAATCTGGCCAGCTTTCACTCTGTTACTTCCCCTTTCGTTTTCCCACAGGGCACCAGACAGCTAGGGTGAAGGAGCAGCTTGGTTTTTTCTTTTTGTTTTCCAAGTTGGAAAGTGTCCCCTGAGCCCTGCTGCTTCTAACAACCCTGGCATATTTAATATTCTCTCCGCTTAGTAAAGGACAGTTTGGGCCCAGCCAACAACAGAGCCAACAACCTCCTCCCGCGGTGGTCTCTAGGGGTCCCTATGCCATTAGAGCTCAGAATCACCCAGAGAGAAGGCATGGAGAAGGGTTGTTACCCCCATCCCCGAAGGCTCAGGGCCAGGAAGCAGTTTGTCCCAAGTCCCACAGCCTCGAGTGACCGGCAGGGTCTGCACACGGGGAGTGAGCTTCGGAGTTCTGCTTCTGCACTGCTTTGGAAGATGAACAAGGTACAAATGGATTCGCCGCATTTTAGTGGCAAATGAAGGCGAGGGAAAGTGCTTTCGAATCTGGCAACTAACAGGACTGGTGGGCGCACCCCAGAGAAGCATCTAGGGAAGAAACAAGCCAGCGCCCTCTTTCCTTGCAGTCCACCCTGACAGCTTTTCTTTTGGATTTCTGCGTGCTACAATTCCGGCGGCGCGCTGGCCGACAGGGTAGGGCCCAGGAAATGTAGTGTGGGAGCGAAACGGAACAAATCACGCCGGACCCAACAAGCATCTTACACTGAAGGTGGACTTAGCAACAAGCTGAAAGAAAAAAGCCAAACTTTCCGCAACTCACTGACCGCTGCCCGCACACCCCCGCGCATGCGCGACATGAACCTGCCCGGAAGAGCCCCGACACGAACCTGCCAGACTCGGTGGGTGGGCGCCTTTCTTCGCGCATGCGCCAACCGCCTACGCATGCGTATCCCCACAGTGGCCTTTTCCTACTAGTCCCGGCCCTTCCGCCCGGTCCCCAAATGCTGGCTGCCTTGGCTTTGTCCCTCCCTCCGCATTCCTTACCTTGCGCCCAGTTTTCTCCCGTAGGGCCTTCAGCCGTTCTTTTCTCCGCAGCGCCTCTTCTTCTAACCGGCCCACACCGGCCGCAGGGGCCGCCATCTTGCCAGCGGCCCGCTCCTTTTTTCCTCAGCCCGATCGCGCATGCCCAGGGGCGGAGACAACGAGCTCTTGGCCAATCCAAGACGAGCATGCGAGCGCAGAAATCCCTAAGAGCCAATTAGTGGTGACGCGCTCTCGGTGCGCCCCCGACGCGCCCGGCGGATGTGGAGCCGGCAAAAGGAAAAAAAAAAAAAGCAGACCGCTAAGGCTCCGTTCGACCAGCGCTAATCAGCTACAGCAGGAGAGGAGAATAGAATGGTCTGTTACAGTTGAGTGGGCCGAAAATAGTCCAGCTTCTTGTGTCTGACAAAGAAACAACTGACAAGCGTACACTTCCTAATATGTAGTAAATGTATCGAAGATGGAGGTTCAGCAGCAGGAACAGGTAGAAGGGCGAAGCGGGGGGAAAAAAAGAGACTCCTAACTCGGGCTTCCAGTGTTTATAGGGTCAGACACCACTGATCTGCTGCTTCCCACTGTCTCAAAGTCCAGCGACCTCCTGAGTTTAGAGGCCGGATAATCATTAGGGCGCTGTTGTGTTTATGGTTGAAGGGAGAGAAGGGAGTGGCTAACACAAACTTCCCTGCTTTAGGAATATGGAAGCCGGCATAATTATTAGGGTGGTGTGGCATTTACAGTTGAACAGAGGGAAAGGAGTGACTCGACTTGTTTGTTTCTAGCTGTACCATGTCGATTGCCCCTGGTTTTGCCTAAGCACTAACTACATCTCATTCCCTGCTGGCCTCTTACATGCCCTGACCCATCTTTATCCATTTGTCCTAGCTCTTCTAGTACGAAGACCTTCCAGAAACCTTCCTGAGCCAGGCTCGGTGGCGCATCATCCTAGCATTCCGGAGGCTGAGGCAGGAGGATCGCGAGTTTAAAGTCAGCCTGAGGGGGTTGGGGATTTAGCTCAAATTGTAGAGCACTTGCCTAGTAAGCGCAAGGCCCTGAGTTCGATCCCCAGCACACACACAAAAGAAAGTCAACCTGAACTAAGTAGCAAGACACTATCAAAAAAGGAAAGAAAGAAAAAGAACCCAGGCATGGTGATGCACATCTGTAATCCCAGCACTTGGGAGGAGGATCGCCATGAGTTCGAGGTCAGCCTGGGCTACACAGCCAGGCCGTCTCAAAAAAAAAAAAAGAGAAATCTTCCTTGACCTTCCACTCAGATCCCACCCTAATGTGAGTTCTGCCTCCGCTCCTAAGTCCCTCTGTGTCCTTTCCGAGTTTAGATGAAACCTGCACAGAGGGAGACCCAGGGGCATGGCCTTTCTTTGGGCTGTACAGATGAAACTCCCCGCCTCCTCCTCCCCCCCCTCCATCCTGCAACAAAGTATTCAGGGACCTTCCCTGCAGAAGAGCACACTACATCCTGGGCCAGGTGGGCCCCAGGAACAAGGCCAGCCGCCCCACCCCAGTTGAGAAAGACTTGATCTGGCCTGGCCTGTGGCCCCAAGGTGCATAGCTGCCAGAATCCTTCCCTGCATCAGTGGCCTGCCTTGGGAACAGGCAGAACACCTGGGCTGGAGCCCCTCTGAGATGAGGAGGCCCTACCCCGCTCTCCCTGCCCCTTGCCCTCCTGGGTCAGCAGCCTCTCCTGAGGCTGTTTCCTTCTCCCTTACAGAAGCCTGAAGGCCGTAGACCTGTCCTGCCCTCACCAACCTGTTGAGGCCCACTCCCCAGAGCAAACACAGGGCCCTGCCTGGTCCTGGCACATGGGTGGCAGAGCTCAGAGCAATGGGGCAGGAGCAGAGGCCCACTAAGTGGGAGCCACCCAAGAAGCAAGGGGGGGAAAGAGGGTAGGGACCAGGGATCCCAGACTAGTCGCACCCCTGTGGGCCTGGCCGCTCCCCTCCAGATCCAACAAAAGATCTGACACCTGCGTGGGGGGGATCTCACAGGCAAGCTGAGGATGGGGAAGGGGGCACAGGAGCCTCAGTGACAGTGGCCCAGCAGTCCATCAGGCCTAAATCCCCGTCCCTGCTGCCCTGTGAGCCTCAGTTTCTCCATCTGTAAGGGAGGCAGGAGGCTGAAGGAACCCAAGGTATGGGGTAAGGGGTGCCTCCAAGAGAGCACCCAGAAGGCTCCCTGCAGGAGGGGAACCGACCCACAGGGTCTTGGGCACCTGTCCACCCACGGGAAAGGCATTTCAGGCTCCCCCTGTCCTTCTGCTTGCTCCTGTTGCTTGGTCTCCATGCTCCCCGTCACACAGCACAAGCTCAAAAGCAGTCTTTGGTCTTCCCAAAAAGTTCCCAGGTTGAGTTCAATCCTCAGCACCAAAAGGGAAAAGAAAAAAAAAAGTTCCCTGGAGCCAGGCTTGGTGGTGGGTGATGGGTATCTGTGAACCAAGACTCTGGGAGGCTGAGGCAGGAAGATCACAAGTTTGGGTCAAACCTGGGCAATTTAGGAAGACCTCATCTCAAAAATAAATAAAAATAAAAAGGGCTGGAGATGTACCTTATACGAAGCTCTGGGCTCAATCCCTCAGTACTGGGGAGGCGCCTAGAACGTCAGCGCGACAAGTGGCCGTCACGTGAGGTGGGTGTCACCCGTGGGAGCAAGTGGCCGAGAGGCGGGGTCTCCCAGACCGCGGGCGGCGCCTGCCGCTTGTGTCTGCGCTCTCCCGCCAGGCCGGTCCAGGGGGCGGAGCGGGAGGCCGAGGCAGGAGAAGGCGGACCGCGGGGACGGGCGGGGGACCGGGCGCGGACTTCCCCGGCGCGCTCCGCCCCTGGGCCTGGCCGGGGGTAGCCGGCGGGCGGCGCGGAGGAGGCGGCGACAGGTGGCGCGCAGCGGGGCCGGAGCCGGGTCGGGCCATGGCCGCCTCGGAGCGGCTCTACGAGCTGTGGCTGCTGTACTACGCGCAGGTGAGCTCGCCTCCCAGCGTCCCCGCGTCCCCGCGTCCCCGCGCGCGCGCCCGCTGCACCTGCGCCCCGCTCCCGGGTGTGCCCGGTCCTGCGCACACGTGCGTGCCCGCCCCGCGCACGGGTCCAGCCTGGCCCGAGTCTTGCGGGCCGGACACTGACCCTGTATAGCTAAGGACCCTGAGGCCGGGGACACCAGGCTGGCCAGGTGGAGAGCGGGAGGGGACGCGGTTTGCATCTGGGCGCAGCGTGGTGGGGGGTCATGGCTGGGCTGACTGGAGTCTCTCACACCCCCCGAAGTTGGGGTGACTGGCTCCTCCCACCCACCGTGTTCCGGGGTGGAGCGGGGTGGGGGGCCGGTCGGAAGGAGAGAGACCCTTTCCTGCCGGGCTGCCACCCCTTTCAGGGGCTACCTTGGGTGGCTTCCGAGGGTGAGGGCAGTGGTCTGACCCGGTGCCCCCCACTCCGTCACACGCCTGTCTCCCTCTTTCCTCTGCGCTGGCCAGGGGGAGGGATCCAGGCAGGATGACCCCTCCCTCCCTGCACCTGCCTGGCATGAGCTCCTGGCTCAGGTGTGCCCCGGGCACAATGGACCATTGTGCACCCCAGCAGTGTGTCACTGGAGGAAATTCATGCCAGACCTGTGCCCCCTGGGGCCCATGGCCTCCTAGGCACCCGGAGCCCAAGCCAGATGGACCTCGTCCCCTTTGGTGGCTGGCTCCGGTTGTGAGAGGTCCAGCCCCCGGCAGGGGGCAGTGCACTGTGTAGAGCCCCTCTCGGCAAGACCCAGACTGCACACCTCTACTTCCCCGTGTGTAAAATCGACACAGCCCTGACCTCAGGGTTCGCCTGGACTTTGGAGAGGGGCAGCCACTAAGATTGGTCCAGTGCAGAATATGCTCAGGCTCCCTGGGCCTCATTGGGTCCCCTGGCCCTAGCCTGTCTCCATCTGGAGAGAAACCTGCCCCTGGTCTCCACCCTCTGATTGTCCCGTGGCCTGGGGCAGGTTCCTGGTCTTCAGTTTCTCTACCTGTGGCCAGGTAAAGAGAGTTCAAGCCGGGTAATGCGTATGAGGGGTGTTAATGAAGATGTCACTGAGGCTGGTGGGCTGCTGGCTTCCTCGTCCCTCTTAACTGCCCCCCTCAGGGTCCCCCAGCCCCTCAACTCCCAGGGCCAGTTGGGGCACAGTCTGTCTGCTGCTAGCCTTGGAAAGCTGGGCAGGCAGGCAGGGGGCAGCCTGGGGCCAGGCAAACAAATCCAGGATGTGAGAGCCACCCAGAGCCGGGTGGGGCGGCTACCGCCTGCGGGAGAGGAAGCCTGGCGGCCTCTCGGTGCTGCCTTCCTGCCGGCTCCCGGGCGCTGTCCCGCCCCTCGGTGCCAGGCTCAGGGAAGGACAGCAGACCCTCACTGCCAGGCGGTCAGCGCCACCCAGCCAGCCACACCCGCGCCCCTCCCTTGGGCTCGGAGAGCTGACCTCAGCCGGCAAACCTGTTTCCCCAGTTTGAGTCTGGGTGAGGACTGAGGGGAGCGCCCCCTTCCTTCCCTACCTCTTCCCTTCCAGACTAGACGTTTGGGCCTGCTCTCCTGGGGTACATGGGAGGAGACTGGGGTTTAGGGTTCCCTAAGGGCCCTGGTGAGGAAACCAAGGCAGGGTCCAAACAACATCATGAGAAAAGTTCCTTTAGCCAGAAAAGGATGTGTGGGTGGTGGGAAGCCTCAGGTGGCCCCACCGGCTGACCCTCTGCTGGAGCCACGCTAGGGCTATTTTAGTCCTCCCTGAGCTTGCTACCCCTCCACCTTCCCACCCCATGATCCTTTGGTATTCGCTGAATCACCAGACAGTAGCTGGGCCCCGCAACAGTGACCAATCCAGGAAGTCATCCCAGAGGAGGCAAAGGGGAAGCGGGAGTCGGGAGCAGGGCCTGTGGATAGGCAGGGGATGTCCGGAGGGCTCTGGGGACTGGGGTGTAGCTCAGCGGTAGAGCACTTGCCTAGCATGTGCAAGGCCCTGGATCCCAACCTCAGCCCTGCAAAAAGGCAAAAGTGGGCTGAAGCCACCAGGGCTTCCTCAGGAAGGGCAAGGAGGGGCATGAGAGGACAAGGGGCCTGGGACAGCACCTGACAGGCGAGCACTTGGGTGGCCTGCAACAGCACATGCAAATCAGCATGCAAATGAGTGGCCCCTTTTCTGGTCAGAGCCCTGGTGTTTCCCAGCAAAACGGGGAGCACCCAGGTTACAGGTAGGAGCTCAGGGGAATCCTCCAGCTGCACCATTGAGAAGCTCAGGCCAGGGCTGGAGCCGACCTTGTCCTGCCCTCCCCTCTGGCCTGTCCGCATCACTGACCCATGAGCTCTGCCAGGTCTGCTCTCTCTAGGACCTGAACTGGGCCCTGTTCCTTCCTGGACCTCAGCTGACATCCTGAAATAAAGGGAGGTTGCTCAAAGGGCCAAGTGGGGTTTCTCAGCCTCTATTGCCAAGAGAGGGACTGAAGTGAGGGGGCCATTAGCACTAAGCCCAGGGTGAGGAGGTGCTGGTAATCTCCAGAGTTGTTATGGTAACTGGTGAACTGTTGGGGAGATGTGGGTCCCCATAGAAACAGGTTCAGTTACTATGGGGACCCTGGAAGAAGATTCCCAGTTTCCATAGTGATAGATGGGCCTTATAGGGACCAGAAGGCCCACTACTTTCAACATCCCTTCTTCTCAAGGGGCCAGAGACTGGTCCAGCCCCCCGGGCACTTAACTTACCTGACCACTGTCCTCAGTTATCCCTGCCCTTCTCTGTACCAACTTCCTGTTTCCGTGCTCCATCCCGTGACCGGAGGTCCTCCAGCCTGGCCTGCAGTCCTTGTGATGTAGCCAGAGCCACCTTTGGCTTCACACTGCCCTCCCCTTCCTGATGCTGCCTGGGAAACCCCCTAGGCCAAAGAAGCCATCAGCAACAGACCCCAGGGCACCTGTCCCATTTCTGCTCTAGTCCCCAAGATGAGGCCACTCTGACTGTTGAGCTGTGATTGGTTAACTCTCCCCACCTGCTCTGAGCTCCTCCCAGGGGCCACCAACATGCTATACCTCACCTTGCCAGTGAGCCAGGGTCAGCCTTGCCCTCACCCTCCTTAGCACCCCACCTTCTGGGACACCAGACAGGGTGGTCTTGGGAAGGTACCGGCCCCGCCAGGACCCAGCCAACACGCAGCTTGAAAGCGAAGCACATGCCGACCTGTAAGCATGGGAACAGCAGGTGATGACCTTGCTGGGGCACTCAGGGATTTGGGGTTTGAGGCTAGAAGTGAGGGCCCCCACCTGTGAGTGCCTTGGATGCAGGGAAGGCTGTGGGTGTGCTCTAAAGATGGAGCTTGTCAAACCAGGCATGGTGACACACACCTGTAATAGCAGCACTCAGGAGGATGAGGCAGAAGGAGCTCCACAAGTTGGAGGGCAGCCTGGGTTACATAGTTCAAAGCCAATCTGAACTACATAGCGAGACCCTGCCTCAAAAAAAAAAGAAGGAGCACGTGCCAGGGTGGTGCCTGCTATCTCCTGGAGGCCCTCTGTGTGCCAGGTTTGGAGCATCTGGGGGCAGGAGAGCCCTGTGGTCCCTGTCCCTGTGGCAGGCAGCACCTCTCCCCTGCTACAGCCAGGGAACGGCTCTCCGGCTTATCACAGAGTGCAGGAGGGCAGCCATGCCCACTCAGGCCGACTCAGCCCCGGGAGCCCCTCACCTCAGTGCACACTGTGTCCTCAGGGCCAGGCCGGTCTAGGTTGAGTCCCTACCGAGTGACAGTTGGCGCACATCCTCCCAGGGACACTGGCCTTCCCCACCCTGCTGTCTTCGCCCCTGCAGCAGGGCTTGAGTGTCACTTCAGAGACCCCCATGCTCCCTGCAGAGCCCAGAAGAGTGCTGGAAGTGCCCAGCCCCGCACCCAGCCCAGGAGCTGCCTGCTGGAAGCTCGCAGGACTGCGCGGGCAACTGGCGCGGTCCTGGGGCAGACATTCCAACTGGGCGAGGGACTTGCCCGGGCCTGAGAAGGCCTAGCTGGGTGACAGCCGTGTAGGCGGGAGGGTCCTGCGGAAGTCACAGAGGCAGTGGGGTCACCATGGCCGGCTCAGCCATGAGCCTGTGACCCACCAGCAGGCCAGGGCTTGGTCCCATTTAGACTCTGCAGGCTCAGCAGAGCTCCAGTGCGTAAAAGGGCCCTGTATTTGGGGTTCAGGATGCCTGGCTTCCCTGGGAGTGATTTGAGGGTAAAAGAGGGGACATCTTTTGAGGCAGGCAGGGCCTGGGGGTCCCATGGTCAGTTTGGGCTGGCTGGTTAGCAGCCATGAGTGATCCTGGCCTTGACTGGGAGTGATGGTGCACCACTGTTATCCCAGCACTCTGGAAGGCTGAGGCAGGAGGATCACAAATTCAAGACCAGTCTGGACAATTTAGTGACTTAGTGAGAAATACAAAATTACTGTCTGAAATACAAAATTTAAAAAGGGCTGGGGCAGCCTAGAGCAAAGGTCTGGCTTTCAGCCTCCTGGAAGGTACAGCTGAAGCCAGGGTAGTAAGTGGGTCTGCTCTGGGGGCCCCGCTTCCCCACTGGTAACAGGAAGTTTTGGGAGAGCTGGTTGGGGAGCCCTTGCCTCCTCCCAGCACACTGGTCTCCTTGCTGGTCAGTGGGCAGAGAGGTCAGCACTGGAGCTCTGCTGAGTCCTGGCCTGCTGGTGGGTCACAGGCTCGTGGCTGAGCCGGCCATGGTGACCCCACTGCCTCTGTGACTTCCGCAGGACCCTCCTGCCTGCACGGCTGTCACCTGGCTTGGTCTTCTCAGGCCCAGGTGACAACCGACAGACAAAAGCTCACAGTTGGGGGGGGGGCCGAGAGGGGTGGGGGTGGTGGCGGGGAGTGCTGCTGCTCCTTGATGTTCACAGCCTCCCCTGAGGGCTTTGGATCCTGGCCAAAAAGCACAAAGAAGCCAGTTACGGTATAATCCCAGCACTCAGGAGGCTGAGGCAGGAGGATCACTGCAAGTACAATGCCAGCCTGGGCTACATAGTAAGTTCAGGGCCAGTCTAGACCACGTATGTACCCATCACAAGGTGCCTAGGCAGTTTGTGGGCCTGGCCCTGTGGGATGGGGCCATCCATCCAGAGGTGGAGGGAGTCTGGAGGTACATGCCTGGGAGCAGCCTCAGGCCTGCTGGGTACTGGTCGTGAGGTGCAGGGCCCCTTGTCCTTTCCTGTCCCGTCTGAGGCCCACCTCTGGCTCCAGAGAAGGAGGCTGCTCTCAGCATTTGGCCATCTGGGAAGTACAGATGGGGCCAGCAGGGAAGACCGAGGGAAGGGCCCCTGTGGACAGGCCACTAGCCACCTCTATCCCCAGGTGTGGCTTCAGGTCAGGGCAGGTGAGGACTCACCTGCATCCCCGAGCAGACATACAGAGACCTACAGAGTCCAGGTGGGGTGGCTGGGACATGGCAGGGCCACAGCTGTGGGTGAGTGCTCCACCCTGGGTCTGAGGCCTTGGGCCCAGGTAAGGGGATGTGGGTGCCTTGAATGAAGCATAGCAGGGGTGGGAACCGGCTCCCAGACAGCAGCTCCTCCAAGCCCCAACCTCAGCCCAGCCTGCAAAACTGGTCTCTGGCCCACAAGCCCCACCCAGGGCAGGGCGGCCCTGGCCCGCAGTGCCCCAGGCCAAACCCCCAGCGCCTGGCAGGTCCCCCGAAGCCTCTCTCACAGGGCCAGGGTGCCCTCCCCCCCATCCCTGCGGTCTGCCGGGAGGAAGCGGCCTCCCTCCCCCACTGTGACTCTGCGCTTCCTGCCCAGGGCAGGAGGAGACGTTTCCCCGTTCACACCAAAGTTTCCCTGGCGGCGCCCAGACCCGGGCTCACCCGCTGCCCCTCTTGTCCATGGAACCCACTCTGGGGTCTGGGGTCCAGGTAACCAGCGAGGGTGGGCGGAGGTTCCGGAGCAAGGTAGGGCCTCTGCAGGGATGTTGGCCTGCAGGTGTTGGGGCATGCGTGTGCTCAGGTCACCTGACCAACAGTACACATTGTGTCTGGGGACCCGCAGTCCAGGAGGGTTTCCCAGAGGTGGCGGCTGCAGAGGGGGGAGAAGGAAGCAGGCGAGACCCTGCCCAAGGACTTGGGTGGCAGCAGCTGGCACATGGGAAACCTGGTTCAGCCCGGCACCAGTGTGGGCCACAGCCACACTCCACTTCTGCCCCTCTCTTGCCTGTGTCAGGCCTGTGTGGATCCTGGAGGCTTAGGGAGGGGTTAGCAGGGTCCAAGAAGAGGGGTCGACTTCTGATCCTCCCTCGCTGTCTCCATCCCCCTCCGCTCTACTCTGCACCCTGTCCCTCGCCTGCGTCCCCCTCCATTCCCTCTCCTCCTGTCCACACCTTCTGCAGAAGGACCTGGGTTACCTGCAGCAGTGGCTGAAGACCTTTGTGGGCACCTTTGAGAAGACCATCTCGCTGTCGTCCCTGGAACCACGCAGGTGAGGCTCGCCGTGCAGAAGCAGGGCAAGGAGGCGGAGCGTCCCCGGCAGGCACCCTGGTGACGCTCAGTTCCTGCAGGCCAGAGGAGGCTGGCGCAGAGGTGCCGCTGCTGCCCCTGGACGCCCTGCATGTGCTGGCCGAGCAGTTGGACCACCGAGACCCGGGGCAGGCTCTACTGCTGCTCAAACTCTTCATTGTCCTGTGCAGGTGCCCTCCCGGGTGTCCCCCCAGAGCAGGAGGGGCGTGGGAGGAGGGTGTGGCGCGCGAATGTGAAGAGTGTGACCCTCCCCGTCCCTCGCGGCCCCAGGAATCTGGAGAACGTGGAGGCCGGCTGGGGCCAGGTTCTACTGCCCCGGGTGCTGTCGCTGCTGACCGGGCTGGTGGCGGAGGTGAGGGGGCTGTCTGGGGGCAGCGGAGGCGGTCAGCAGCTACGGCCACGGCAGGGTAACCCATCCTCGTCCTCGGCCTCTCTCCTCACACCCACAGCTGAAAGGACACTTCCCACCCTTGGAGGACCAGGGCACCCAGCTAGAGAACGTGGCCCTTCATGCCCTGCTCCTCTGCGAGGGCCTCTTTGACCCCTACCAGACCTGGAGGCGCCAGCACAGTGGGTGAGAGCCGGCCTCGGGCAAGGACTCAGAGGGGCTGCGGAGAAGGGGTGCGGGCCTTTGCCGTGCACACCTGGGCCCTCGTGCAGGCTGGAGAAGGACACAGAAGTGGGGAGATGCAGGTGGGTGGATCCCAGAGCCTGGTCTCACCCCACCTACCCCCTTCCCCAGGGAGGTAATCAGCTCCGAGGAGAAGAGCAAGTACAAGTTCCCTCCTGCTGCTTTGCCCTGCGAATTCGGCACCTTCTTCCAAGGTCAGGCCCCGCCCACCAGGCCCCGCCCCCAGGCCCCGCCCCTGCCCTGCCGGCTTACCTGGCCCCGCCTCCAAGCCCGGGCTGTTCCCTGCAGTTCTGTGATCCTTAGCTGAACAGCAAGTGCTCCGTGGCTGCCACCAGGCCGGGGGTGAGGGGGCAGCCAAGGCGTTTGGGGGTTCCAGAGGCCGAGTAGGAGTTCAGGAGCAGAGGGGAGAAAAGACGCGCAGGGCGAAGTAACTGCTTTCCTGGGCTGGACTGAAGGAGGGTGGCACTCTGGATTCCCTGTCCTCCTGGTCTTACGGAAAACTCCCACGCGGGGTCCCCGCCCCTCCGCAAGACGCCACCTGCACCGGCTGCTTCCGCTCCTGCTCCCTCGCTCCAGGATGTCCAGCTGGTGCCCAAGTACCTCTGGCCACCACCTCCCCGGGGTTCCCCTCGCTGCTTTCTTTGGAGGAAGAGTGGCTGGGCCCGGGAGGGGCTCAGCGTGGGCAGGGCTGTGGGAAGGTGGTGGCCTTTGAGGTACACTGTGCTTCAGTGTCTCTGTGAGGCACAAGGAGCTCCTGGCCTGAACTGGAGTAGGGCTCAGCAATTCCAGGAGAAGAGGTGCCCTGGGAAGCAACCTGCCTCAGTCTCCCCCTGAGCACTCCCTTTTTTTTTTTTTAAATTTGAGACAGGGTCTCCATACATAGTCCAGGCTGCCCTTGAACTCGCCATGTAGCCCAGGCTAGCCTCGAACTCACAGCGATCCTCCTACCTCACCCTCCCGAGTGCCAGGATTAGAGGGGTGTGCTACCACCCCTGGATTTTTATTTTGAGACAAGATTTCACTAAATTGCTTAGTTGGGGCTGGGGTTTTAGCTCAGTGGTAGAGTGCTTGCCTAGCAAGCACAAGGCTGTGAGTTCGATCCCCAATACCAAAAAAAAAAAAAAAAATCAGTGAAACTAAACATTTAAAAAATAAATAAATAAATAAATTGCTTAGTTGCCCAGGTGGGGCTTAAATTCATAATCCCTTGCCTCAGCCTCCCAAGTGCTGAAATGACAGGCATGCGCCACCACGCCCAACTGTGGGCACTCTTCTTGAAAGAAACTAGATTTGGTACCCCCCAAAGTGAACCCCCAGAAGTAGCCAGCCCCCTGGTGGCCTGCAAGGCTCAGTCCTGCCTCCCCCATTAGAGGAGGGCCGGTCCCTGCGGCTCTCCGGGTTTCAACCCCTGGCATGGCATCCTGTCCAGATTTACTGGAGCAAGGCCAGGTGCGCTTCCCACAAACCAGGCTGTGAAAGCCCCTAGAAGTCCCCAGCCGGGCTACAGATGGGGGTAGAGAGGGCGTCCACACAGTTGGTATTCAGCAGGGTCCCTGAGCAGGGCAGAACTCCACCTGTCACGGGGTAGAGGGAGTGGGAGATTTGCATCTGAGAAACTAAAGCCTGAGTCACCCTGCAGTCCCCCACTTCGGGGCATAAAGACTGGGGAGCTGGGGAGGGTCTTAGGGCGGGCCCGTGGAGCCCAGGGCAGAATGAGTCCTCTTCTCAGGTGGGGTCCCTTACCTGGCCAGCTCCCACTCCATGCCAGGACACAACAGTTTCTGAGCAGTCTGCTGGCCACAGCCCTGCAGCTTTAGTGACACTGTCCTGTCCCCTCTGATGGCAGAGAGCTTGCAGGATGCAGACCGCCTGCCCCCAGTGCTGCTGCTGCGACTCATCCACCTCTTCGGTGCTGTCCTTGCAGGAGGAAAGGTAGGTGGTGGGCAGTGAGTCCATGGCTGGGGCCGCGGTCTCAGAGTGAGCCCCCCGCCCACCTCTGCCCATCCCCGCCCATCTCCGCCCTCACCTGCAGGAGAACGGGCAGATGGCAGTGAGCACTGGCTCGGTTCAGGGCCTGCTGGGCGTCGTACGGGGCTGGGGCCGCCAGCCGGCCCAGGACCCCCGCCTCGTGCCGCTGGCACTGGAGGCCCTGGTGGGTGCTGTCCATGTCCTGCACGCCAGCCGCGCACCGCCCCGCGGGCCCGAACTCCGCAGCTTGTTGGAAGGCTACTTCCGTGTCCTCAATGCCGACTGGCCGACCAGTCCCAGCTCAGGCCCCGAGGAGGCCCTGGTCACCCTGAGGGTCAGCATGCTTGGTGGGTATGGGTGTCCCAGCTCCTGGGGAGGAGGGGGCATTTAGGAGAAGGGCCCTGCGGTGATGGAAGGTAGATGGGGCGGCATGGGGAGGAAGGAGTCAAGCTCCTGCCTCAATGCCAGCTCCTGCCACTGGGCCTCAAGTGGGCCTGACTTTGACTCTTGCACAGATGCCATCCCCATGATGCTGGCCTGTGAGGACCGGCCCGTGCTGCAAGCCACTTTCCTCAGCAACAACTGCTTCGAACACCTCATTCGCCTCATCCAAAACAGCAAGGTGGGCAGGGCTCAGGCTGGGGCAGAGGTGCGGAGTTGCTGCAGAGCAGATGTGGCCGTGGCCTACTTGGGGGAGGACCTGGGGTGTGGGTGCGGCCTGTCCGCTGGGCCTGAGCATGGTTCGTGATGGCTCTGAGCCCACAGCAGGGCAGCATTGTGGGCGGAAGGAGCTGTCCGGGTCCCTCCTCTGCGCAGAGTGTGGGGGCTCAGTCCAGCTCTCCCAAGTGCCTGGTTGGGTCACTGTGTCTGGGACTCGGGAAGCCATTTCCTCTGGGGCAGAGCCCTGGCAGCTGTCTTGGTCCTGCTTTAATGCCGCCTTTCCCATCTTCCTCCTCTCCTTTGCCCCCTACCCTGTGCTCCCCTCCCCAACAGCTGTACCTGCAGGCCCGGGCGCCCCCTGAGGGGGACAGTGACCTGGCTACCCGGTTACTGACCGAGCCCGATGTCCAGAAGGTACCACCACAGGGCTGCCTGGCTCAGGCCCCCCTCCCTGGGCACTGCCCCCCAGGCTCCCTCTTGGAGCCTTTTCTGTACTCTAGCAGGGGGGTGAGAGGCCTGACATTGGGGTGGGGCCCTGTCCTATCTCGCCCACCACCCAAACCCTCCTAGGGCTGGGGTACAAAGGGGTCCATCGCACGCCTGTTATCAGAATTGGGCGCTGGGCTGTGCCTGTGACAAACGCTGGGAGGAACCTTCGAAACTTAGCCACCCATCCCATTTCTTAGAAGGGGACACAGAAGCCCAGATACGCAGGGATTTGGCTGTGGTTACTGGTGGAGGCGGGGTCCTGGGCAGGGCATCTGCTACCCACCCTTAGCGAATCTCTGGTTGCTCCCTGGCCCTCAGGCTGTGCCTGTGTCTCACCTGCATGGGACTCTAGGAAGCCACAGGGGCCCCAACCCTGGCTTTGTCTTCATCAGGCAGCCCCTGTCCACTGTGCATGGTCATTTTCTGAGAGCCTGTATGTCCATTCTTTTTTTTTTTTTTTTTTTTTTTTTTTTGGTGCTGGGGATCGAACTCTGGTCCTTGTACTTGCAAGGCAAGCACTTTAACCACTGAGCTAAATCCCCAGCTGTATGTCCATTCTTTTATAAAGCAGTCAGGGCAAGCTGACTCCCCTTTGTTTTTGTTTTTTTGTGTTGTTTGATTTTTTTTTTTTTTTTTTTTTTTTTTTTTTTTTTTTTTTTTTTTTTGGTGCTGGGGATCCAACTCAGGGCCTTGCAATTACTAGGCAAACGCTTTACCACTTGACCTAAATCCCCAGCCCCTCCCATTTGTTTTTATTTTATATTTTGATTGTTGGAGATAGGGTCTGGCTATATAGTTCAGGCCAACCCTGAGCTCACTATGTACCCCAGGCTGGCCTTGTATTCACAATGATCCTCTTGCCTCATCCTCCCGAGTGCTGCGATTTCCGGCATGTGCTGCCACGTGGCTTCCCCTTATTTTTGTAGACAAAGAAACTGAGACCTGGAGAGGGAGAAGAGGTTGCCTGAGTCACACAGAGGAGTTGCACACAGCTGGGACTAAGAGGCCCCACAGTGCCGAAACAGGGCTTAGTGCTTGCTGACAGCTCTGTGTCCCTGTCACCCCCTGGGGCGGGCTGGAGAGCAAGCAGTTTGCCCCTGGCTGCCAGGTCCAGCCAGGCTGAGCCAGTGTCCCCGCCTGGGTCTCGGGGCCAGGGTGAGATGGAGAGGTCTCGAAGGTTCTTCTGGTTGTAGCATCCTGTGATTGATTGTCCCATCATGCCCCCACCGGCTGTCAATCATGTGGGTGACGGGCACTTGCTGGCTGCTTGCACGTGTGGGGACGTGATGGGGTGCTAAATCCACCAGAGGATGGGAAGGGGGTGCAGTATGAGTGTCCACCATGGATCTGTCCCACAGAGGCCTGTTCCAGCCTCAGTTTCCTCTCAGGCCTCTTTGTCAGAGCAGGTCTGGCCAAGCTGCTCACAGTGGGCCTAAGGACAGGGTAGGGTCCCAGGAGTCAAGGCAAGAAGAGGGCCCGGGGCCCTGGGGCCTGATCCAGCACGTGCTAGGGCCCCAGTAGGCCTTGGGATGCAGGTGCTGCCAGCTGGGACAGCCTGCGCCTGCCTCTCCCCAAGGTCCTGGACCGGGACACAGATGCCATCGCCGTGCACGTGGTCCAAGTGCTGACCTGCATCATGAGCGGCTCCCCGTCTGCCAAGGTGAGCACACCTGGTGTGGCCTCAGAGGGGTGGGAGGCGGCTTCAGTGGCCCACGAAAATCCTGCTGCCTGAGGTGGGACAAAGAGCTGGGGAGGCGCCCACCCTGCCCTCAAGGTGCAGTTGAGCACACTGGGCAGGTGTGGTCATCAGTCTGTGCTGGGAGCTGGGCATCTGGGGTCAGGGCTGATTCCATCTGTGGCCTCCCAAGGTGGACCAAGTCCCCATCCTTCTGCCACCTGTCATCCTAGAGACAAAGCCAGGCAAGGGATCCCCGAAAGATTCTGTCCAGGGTCTATGGGGTGTGAGCCTGCTCCAGGGCTGCACACCTGCTCACTGCCTCCACCTCGCTCCCCCCGCAGGAGGTGTTCAAGGAACGCATCGGCTACCTGCACCTCCAGGAGGTCCTGCAGAGCCATGGGCCCCCCACTCACCGGCTGCTGCAGGAGCTGCTCAACATGGTGAGGGTGGGGCTTGAGGTCAGGGTCGTCTCGGAGAGGGCCAGTACACAGTGTGAGCCACAGCCCAGCCACACCGCCAGGGCCCCCGGGGTGAGGATTCAGCCAACCAAAGCTGTAGACTGAGGCTCAGAGGTGGACAGGGCCAAAGGATTACTGTCAGAGGTCATGGTGCCCGCACACCTCTGACTCTATAAGCAGAAGGGTAGCACGTGTTGCTCTCTCACGTTAGAGGCAAGTAAATCAAGACAGGAAGTCCTGCCATGGGCAGGATGCCACCATTGGCTGGGAGCTGTCATACTGTGTCCCCCACAGGCCGTGGAGGGCGATCACAGCATGTACCCGCCTCCGCCAATCCGCAACGAGCAGCCAGTGCTGGTGCTGATGCAGTGGCTGCCAGAGCTGCCCACCGCTGAGCTGCAGCTCTTCCTGGCACAGCGTCTCCGGTGGCTCTGTGACAGCTGTGCTGCCAGCCGGGCTACCTGTGTGCAGGCAGGCCTGGTGGGCTCCCTGTTGGAGACACTCCACGTGGGGAGAGCCCTGGGGGCCCGGTGCCAGGAGCAGCTGCTGGCCCTGCTGCAGGCGCTGGGCCGCGTGTCCCTGAGACCCTCAGAGCTGCGTCGCCTGCTGCGCCCCCCGCCGGGGCTGGACTCAGAAGGAGCTGAGGCTGAGAGGGCTCGCCACGCAGGCGCTGTCATCCGGGCACTGTCGGGCATGGCCCGGCACCAGGGTCCCGCACGCGCCCTGCGCTACTTTGACCTCACGCCCAGCATGGCGGGCATCATGGTGCCACCTGTACAGCGGTGGCCAGGACCCGGCTTCACCTTCCATGCCTGGCTCTGTCTGCACCCCACAGACCCGGCTCCTGCCCGGCCGCTCCAGCGAAAGCAGCTGTACAGGTGGGTGATGCCAGAGCCTGGGGACCCCTGCCGTGGCAAGCAGCAGGAAGCGGGCATAACTGGCCTGCCTGCTCCCAGCTTCTTCGCCAGCAGTGGCTTGGGGTTCGAGGCCTTCTTCACGGCGGCAGGGACCCTGGTGGTGGCCGTGTGCACGCGGAAGGAGTACCTGACCACGAGTTTGCCCGAAGTGTCCTTCGCCGACTCTGCCTGGGTGAGCTTCACCCTCCCTCTCTTGTGGCCCATTGTGTATGTGGCGTGTGCATGTGTGCATGTGCGTGTGTGTATGCGCGCGTGTGTGTGTGTGTGCACATGTGTTGGAGGGGAGATCAAGTCCCAGATTTGGCCTCATGTCGTGGATCCTATTCTAGCACAGTGTGGCCATCGTCCACTTGCCCGGGCGCCGGCCCTTCAGCCAGAACCTGCTCCATGTCTACAAAGATGGCTCTCTGGTCAAGACAGCACCCCTGCGCTGCCCTTGCCTCAGTGAGGTGTGCCAGGAAGGGTTTGGGGGTGCCTGGGTCAGTGGGGCTCTTGGAGCACTCTGGGCCGAAGAATTCAGCCTCTGGGAAAAAGCAAGGCCTGGTGGCGCACACCTGTAGTCCCCGCACTTGGGAGGCTGAGGCAGGGGATTCGCCTTGAGTTTGAGGCCAGCCCAGGCTACATAGTGAGCTCAAGACCAGCCTGAACTATACAGTGAGACCCTGTCTCAAAAAACTAAAAGGAAAGAATTCAGCCTCCGGGGTCTGTGCAGCCACCAGGGTCACCAGGAGAAAGTGGACATAGGTGGCGTCTCAGGCTTCACTGTGGCCTGACGAGTCCCTCACCCTGGCCCCACAGTCTTTCTCCTCCTGCTGCATCGGCTCCGCTGGGCATCGTACAACAACCACCACCACGGGGCTGCCCATGCCACCGGTCCCCACAGCCCTGGCCCACGCACACCCCTCCCTCACCCGCTCCCAGTCGGTCCCAGCCTCCACGGGGCTGGGCTGGGGGTCTGGGCTGGCGGCCCCCCTGCAGGAGGGCAGCATCAGCTCCACGCTTGCAGGCACCCAGGACACGAGGTGGGGCAGCCCCACGTCCCTAGAGGGCGAGCTGGGGGCGGTGGCCATCTTCCACGAGGCCGTGCAGGCAGCAGCACTGCGGACGCTGTGTGCCTTGGGTACGTAGCCAGCAGAGGAGTGAATGGGCTGATCCCTACGCCACTGTCCCAAGACCAGGGGCTGGGTCTTTTGAGGTGCCAAGGTCAGGGACTCGGGGTTCCGGGGGCAGAGGGTGTTGCTGGGACTCTGTCCTCTGGTCCGGATAGGGTGTGGCCCAAGCCTCAAGGAGATCTGAAGCCCCCTGCACCTCTCCAGGCCCCAACGAGCCGGCACCCTTCAAGCCTGAGGGTGAGCTGCAGGAGCTAGGAGCCAAGCTGCTCCTCCATTACTCCCCGCAGGTATCTGGGGCCGGAGGGGGCTCTGCTGGTTCGCACACTCTGTTATCCTCTTTTCCTTCTGACCCTGCCACCTGCTTACTCTCTTCCCCCAGGCCTGCAAGAACAACATCTGCCTGGACCTGTCCCCTGGCCATGGGCTAGACGGCCGCCTGACAGGACACAGGGTGGAAACGTGGGACGTGAAGGTGCATGTGCAGCTCGTGTGGCAAGCCTGAGTGTGCAGCATGGGTGTGACAGTCGGGTTGGGCCCTGGGAGGGTTAAGGAGACCTGCTGAAGACAGCCAAGCTTCGGCCACTCAAAGTGGAGGATGCCTGTAATCCCAGCTCTCAGGAAGCTGAGGCAGGAGCATCATTCTGAGTTTGAGGCCAGCCTGACCTACATAGTGAGACCCTGTCTCAAAAATCCAAACAAATAAGGTAGCTAAGATTCCCTGGATCTGGGCTTCCTGGCTGGACGCTCTGTGGGGATACCACAGGGTAGGACGTGGGCTAGGGGCCACCCCCTCACCGCCACCCACTTCCCCAGGATGTAGTGAACTGCGTGGGGGGCATGGGCGCCCTTCTGCCCCTGCTGGATCGAGTGGCTGCACAGCCCCAAGAGGCTGAGGCGGGGCCAGCAGAAACGCACGACCTCGTGGGGCCTGAGCTGACCTCGGGCCACAATACCCAGGGCCTACTCCTCCCACTGGGCAGGTCTTCAGGTGAGCATCCAGGGGCCTGTTCGCAGGACAGAATCTGGGCGCGATGGGGGTTTGGGGTGTTGAGGCCTCGTGGCCACTCGCAGGCCCTTGACGGCAGCCCCCCGTCCCCCTCCTGGCTGGCAGAGGAGCGGATGGAAAGGAATGCGGTGGCTGCCTTTCTGCTGATGCTGCGGAACTTCCTGCAGGGCCACCCTGTGAACCAGGAGAGCCTGGTGCAGTGCCAGGGGCCTGTCGTCGTCGGGGCCCTGCTGCGCAAGGTGCAGTCCGATAGGGCGGGCAGGGCAGGGCTCTGTGTCTGAACCAGGGGACCAAGAGGCGGAGCCCTCTGCAAGGGTGGCATTTGAGGGGGGCAAAAGGCGCGGGAAAGGGAAAGGGAAGCCAGGCAGTGACAGCAGAGCCCCACAGAATAAGTGCCACGTGCCACCCGGGGGTTTGGGGCAGGGATGGTCACATCGGTGTGTGTTGTGCCTGCACAGGAAGCTAGTGACGGGGACGTTAGGCAGGCACAACCTGACATCTCTGCCCACGCCTCCTCCTGCCACAGGTGCCCAGCTGGGCCATGGACATGAATGTGCTCATGTCTGCCCAGTTGCTGATGGAGCAGGTGGCCGCAGAGAGCAGGGGACCCCTCCTGTACCTGTTGTACCAGCATCTGCTCCTCAACTTCCACCTCTGGACCCTCAGCGACTTCGCCGTGCGCCTCAGTAGGTGTCTGGGGAGGACGTGACCCTGACCCGGGAGGCCTTGCAGTGAGTGGTGTGGCCCCGGGCTGGAGGAGCTGAGGGGTCCTCTGCGGGTGCCCCTCAGGCCACATCCAGTACATGTCCAGCATCATCCGAGAGCACCGACAGAAGCTGCGGAAGAAGTACGGGGTCCAGTTCATCCTCGACGCTCTGCGTACTCACTACGGGTGAGGCTGGTGGACGAGGGATGTAGGGACAGCAGCCCTGGTCCCAGCTCCCTGCCGCCCTGGCTGACCTCAGCCCGTCCGCCGCCAGCCCGCAGCGGGAGCGCCCCCTGGCGGCTGACGACCTGCGCACGGTGCAGACCTCCCTCCTGGGCCTGGCGCGGGAGCTCCTGGTGCGGAACTTCTCTGCTGAGGACTTGCAGGTCCTCCTGAGTTTTTTGGCAGCGATGGGAGATGACAACCAGGTAGGCTGGAGGTGGGCAAGGGTGAGGTCTGGGGGAGGGAGGTTTGTGCCAGGTGGCAAACGACCTTGCATCCGCAGGTGGTGGGCGTGCTGGACCTGCTGCTGGGCCTGCTCCAGGCCTCCCCTGCACAGGACTCTCTGGCTGTCTCCCTGCTGGAGCCCGGGAACATCGAGGTGCTGCTGGCCCTGCTGGTACGGCCAGGGTCACCGCCCCTGCTGCCCGACCGAGTCTGCAAGGTACACCCTGCACCTTGGCACCTCAGGGCCCCTGAGGGGTGCGCCTTCGTGGGTCTCTCCTGCAGCCACACTCCTGTGTGGTGACTTCCTGTAATGACGCCCAACCCCGCGGCCCCCAATAGATCCTGCGCAGACTGCAGCAGAATGAGAGGTTGCCTGAGCGCAGTCGCCAGCGGCTCCGCCTGCGAGACAGTGGCCTCCTGGGCCTGGCTGCCTGCCTGCCGGAGGGGCCTGTCTCCCCCCAGCTCTGCCAGGGCCTCTACAGGCTGTTCCTGGGGGCAGGTATGGCCTGGCTGGGGCCAAGAGGCAGCCGGGTAGGGAGACACGTATCCACCCTTCCTATGGGGCCAGCCCTTCCGTCCTCTCTGCCTGTCCCCCAGATGGCCTGAGCCTCTCAGACCTGCTGGCTGTGGTGCAACTGTCCCTCCAGGCCGACCTCAGCGTGCGCCTGGACATCTGCCGCCAGGTGAGTGAGCGGAGGGCTGGGGGGTCGGAGGCCCAGGAAGGCAGCCGATGGCCGCTCATCACTGTGCCCCGGCCCCACAGCTCTTCCACCTCATCTACAAACAGCCGGACATTGTGCGGCTGCTGGCCCGGCAGGCTGGCTGGCAGGACGTGCTGACCCGGCTGTATGTCCTGGAGGCTGTTGGCGCTGGTGGTGCCCCTCCCTTTGCCCCAGAGCTGCCTGCCTCCCCGGAGCCAGCCCTGTCCCTGCCACTCGTGGAGTCCCCAGTGGAGCCTTCCGATGTCTTCCTGCCCTCAGAGGCCCCCGGCCCCGACCCCGATGCCTTTTACCAAGCTCTCTCCCCGTTCTGCATGCCCTTTGACCTGGGCCTGGAGCGGGCCAGCGTGGGCTCAGGCACCACGGCCGTCAGTGGCGGCAGCAGCGGGACGCTGACTCCGGCCAGCCAGCCTGGAACCCCTTCCCCACTGGATGGGCCACGGCCCTTCCCCACCGCCCCCGGCCGCCACAGCTCCAGTCTCTCCAACGTGCTGGAGGACGGCAGCCTCCCAGAACCCGCTGTGAGCGGGGACGATGCCTCCAACACGAGCAACCCTCAGGTGAGGGCACCCAGGATGGTGGTGAGGCCTCTCTGACAGTGCGGCCATCTCTGACACCACAGCTGAGGCTGCGGTCGTGCCTGGTTCTTCCCCCTTGTAGCAGTCACCTGTAGGGTGTCCTAGAACCAGGCAATCATGTTGAGCCAGAGTGGGGTCCTCAAAAGACCTTGTAGCAGCCAGGCGTGGTAGCACATGCCTGTAATTCCAGCACTTGGGACGCTGAGGCAGGAGACTCGCTGTAAATTGGAGACCAGCCTGGACTACATAGCGAGTTCAAAGCCAGTTTGAACTACATAGCAAGATCCTGTCTCAAAAAACTAAAAACAAACGAATAAACAAAGCCCCCAACTTTCTCCTTTAAGTCGGGCTGTTCCTGCAGGCCTCTGGTTCCAGGCTGGCTGTTAGCTGAATTTTATGTTATCCCTATCCACGGGTGGACAAGGGGTGCTGAGTGGGGACAGAGTGGGGGGTCAGCCAGATCCTGCCCCCCAGCCCACCACCCCCTCCGCCTGTGCCCACAGCAAACTCCCGAGGAGGAGCTGTGCAACCTTCTCACCAATGTGCTGTTCTCGGTAACATGGCGGGGCGTGGAGGGCAGTGATGAGGCTGCCTGGCGGGAGCGTGGCCAGGTCTTCTCGGTGCTCACCCAGCTGGGCGCCTCGGCCGCCCTGGTGCGCCCACCTGACTGTATCAAGCGCAGGTTTGAGGGCAGCTCGGGAGGGTCGGGGGTCTTGGGGAGACGGGGCAAGGGAGGCAGATGGGGAGATACCCACTTTGCTCACTCGCCCACTGTAGCCTCCTGGAGATGATGCTGGAGTCCGCCTTGACCGACATCAAGGAGGCCGCCCCCGGGGCCTTGGCTGGCCTCACCCAGCAGGCGCTGTGGCTGCTTCGGCTGCTGCAGGACTTTCTGTGTGCCGAGGGCCATGGGAACCAGGAGCTGTGGAGTGAGAAGGTAGGGTGCTGGGAGGGAGGCGTGCATGCGGCTATACCTGGTACACAGACCCTGCCTGGCCCACAGCTCAGACTTTACCTTGCTCCCTCCCTGGGGTCCCCGAGCTTCCTGGGGTGGCGACATCTGTCAAGACCGTGTTGTGTGCGTGCGGCAGCTCTTCGAAGGTGTATGCAGCCTGCTTGATCGCCTGGGAGCCTGGCCACACCTGGCCAACGGCACGGCTGACCTCCGTGAGATGGCACAGATTGGCCTGCGCCTTGTGCTCGGCTACATCCTGCTGGAGGACCCACAGGTGAGCATGGAGGGGGCAGGGGCAGCAGGTGTGGGTTGCCGAGTGCTGCGTGCACCCTCATCTCCCTGCACCCCTGTGTTCACTCACAGCTGCATGCCCAGGCCTATGTGAAGTTGCACACACTGCTGCAGACCACGGTGCCCACCCGCCGCGAGGAGGCCTGCTACGTGCTCTCCAAACTGGAGCCTGCACTTGGCCGGGCACTGACAGCTTCGCAGGAAGAGGCCGCTCCTGAATGTGCACAGCCCCTGGCTGCCGCCACAGCCTCAGAGCGCTGCTCATGGCTGGTGCCACTGGTGCGCACACTGCTGGACCGCGCCTACGAGCCGCTGGGGCTGCAGTGGGGGCTGCCCTCCCTGCCGCCCACCAACGGCAGCCCCACCTTTTTTGAGGACTTCCAGGCCTTCTGTGCTACATCCGAATGGCGGCAGTTCATCGAAAAGCAGGTGTGTGGATATGGGGATGGGGAGGGAAAGGCGTGGGACCTTGCGGGGAGCGTGCACTGATTACCGGTCTTCTATCTCTGCCCGTCCCACAGGTGCAGCCCACTATGTCACAGTTTGAGATGGACACATATGCCAAGAGCCATGACCTCATGTCAGGTTTCTGGAACACCTGCTATGACATGCTCATGAGCAGTGGGCAGCGGTGCCAGCGTGAACGCACGCACAGTCGCCGGGCCTTCCAGGTGCGTGGCCTAGGGTGGGGATGGGGCTGCAGACATAGATGCTGGAACTGACCAGCACCCTTCCTCTCCCCCAGGAACTGGTGCTGGAGCTGGCCCAGCGGCGGGCGCGCCTGGAGGGGCTACGCTATGCTGCGATGCTGAAGCAGCAGGCCGTGCAGCACTCGACGGCCCTGCTGCACTGGGGGGCCCTGTGGCGCCAGCTCTCCAGTCCCTGTGGGGCCTGGGCGCTAAGGTGGGCGGGGGTAAGGCTTCACAGGGAGTATGTAGCCTGCGGCACCTTTGGTGTGGAGGGGGGGGTCCCCAGCCTCTGCCCACCCATGACCACCACTGGGGATCCATCTGCAGAGACCCCCCAGCCCCCCACTGGAAGCTGTCCAATGCTGAGACATACTCACGCATGCGTCTGAAACTGGTGCCCAACCATCACTTCGACCCTCACCTGGAAGCCAGCGCCCTGCGTGACAATCTAGGTGAGAGAGGGTGGTTTGCTGGGTCCACCCGGCCAGTGTGTCCCAGGCTGCCTCTCACCAGCTGAACATCCTGCCCTCTTGCAGGGGAGGCCCCTTTGACACCCACCGAGGAGGCCTCGCTGCCTCTGGCTATGACCAAAGAGGCCAAAGTCAGCACCCCACCCGAAGAGCTGCAGGAAGACCAGCTGGGGGAGGATGAGCTGGCCGGGCTGGAGACCCCGTGAGTGGTGGGGCTGGGAGCTGGCCTGGGGCCTGGGGTCTAGCAGGATGGTGGGCAGAGCTTCTGCTCCAGTGTGTATGCAGCTGCTGTGAGACTGGCTCTTGGAGTCCAGGTCCCTTCGTGGGGGACTTGGCAGAGTCATGGAGGTAACAGGGTTGATAACTACTCTTTATTTATTTAGTTAGTGATACTGGGGATTGATCCCAAGGCCTTTGCACTGAATTGCACTTATAGCCCTTTTTTATTTTGAGTCAGAGTCTTGCTAATTCACTAGGTTGCCCAGGCTGGGCTTGAACTTGTGATCCTCCTGCCTCAGCCCCCCAAAGTGCTGGGATTACAGGCGTGTGTCACCACACCCTGCTGATAGTTGCTCTTTAATAATGGCCAATCACCCCAGGCAGGGATGAGACATATGAAGTGGAGCAGGATGGGGCCATGGGAGTGGGCAGGGGCAGTGAGGGGGAGCAGGGGAGGATCAGGGTCCCGGCAGAACATCCGGAAGCCTGGGTGAGGTGGCGGGCGGGAGGCCCGGACCCACATATCTCCCTCCGTCTCTGTGGGTGGCACAAGTGTGTGGACCTGCGGACTCAGTGGCCTCAGGCTGGTCAGGAGGGGCTGCCGGGGCCTTAGCTGCGGTGGATGCTGGCCCCCAGGATGGAAGCGGCGGAGCTGGACGAGCAGCGTGAGAAGCTGGTGCTGTCGGCCGAGTGCCAGCTGGTGACAGTGGTGGCTGTGGTCTCAGGCTTTCTGGAAATCACCACACAGCACATCTACTTCTACGACGGCAGTGCTGAGCGCGTGGAAACCGAGGAAGGTGCGTCATAAGGGGCAGGGTACGCAGGTATAGCAGGGTCAGCAGAGGCCCAGGTGGGGCTGGGGCTTGCAACTCCCATGCCTGCTGTGGCTCCTGCAGGCATTGGCCACGACTTCCGGCGCCCCCTGGCCCAGCTGCGTGAGGTCCACCTGCGGCGCTTCAACCTGCGCCGCTCGGCACTTGAGCTCTTCTTCATCGATCAGTCCAACTACTTCCTCAACTTCCCGTGCCGGGGTGCAGGGACTGCCGCCTCCTCTCCTACCCAGGCCCCCCATACTCAAGTCCGAAACAAGGTGTACTCCTGGCTCCTGCGCCTGCGGCCACCTGCCCAAGGCTACCTGAGCAGCCGCTCCCCGCAGGAGATGCTGCGTGCCTCGGGACTTACCCAGGTGAGAGCTCAGGGTGACATCAGCACCCCGAAAGTCGGGGATGCTGAACAGCCACCAGCTCACCTCCCACCTGCCCTTGCTCCCCAGAAATGGGTCCAGCGGGAGATTTCCAACTTTGAGTACCTGATGCAGCTCAACACCATCGCAGGGCGGACCTACAACGACCTGTCTCAGTACCCTGTGGTGAGGGCCCTGCCTGCCTCCAGCCGCCCGCTTTTGTTTACTGGGGGCCAAACCTGGAGCTGGGTCCTAACTGTATCTGTGCCCAAAACCCAGCTCTGTTCCCCACCATCCCTCACCCTGCCCAGCCCACTCTGGCGCCTGTTCATCCTGCAAAGAATGTGTCATAGTCTGGACAGAGCAGTTTGTCCTCCACTGTGGTCTCCCCTCCCCATGGTGCCCCCCAGCCCGCGAGCAGGTTCTGTGCCTACCTGAGGGTGAGGGCAGGGCAAGGCGGGTAGACAGGACCCTCATGCGCCCCCTTCCTTGGGTGGGCGGCCAGTTCCCCTGGGTCTTACAGGACTACGTGTCCCCAACCCTGGACCTCAGCAACCCGGCCGTCTTCCGGGACCTGTCCAAACCCATCGGTGTGGTGAACCCCAAGCATGCCCAGCTCGTGCGGGAGAAGTGAGCATGTGGGCAGGGAGGGCTCAGCGGGGCGGGGATGGCAAGGGGAGGGGCTGCTGCCGACTCCTCCTACCCACGGCCCCAGGTATGAGAGCTTCGAGGACCCGGCAGGCACTATCGACAGATTCCACTACGGCACCCACTACTCCAATGCAGCGGGCGTCATGCACTACCTCATCCGCGTGGAGCCCTTTACCTCCCTGCATGTGCAGCTGCAGAGTGGCCGGTGCGCCGGGGGTGTGGGCAAGGAAACCTCCTCCTCTGCCCCCACGTGTCCTGCCTCCCTCTGTCTCCTCACCGTGGCCTGCACCCTTTCATCCGCCAGCTTCGACTGCTCCGACCGGCAGTTCCACTCAGTGGCTGCAGCCTGGCAGGCGCGCCTGGAGAGCCCAGCCGATGTGAAGGAGCTCATCCCTGAGTTCTTCTACTTCCCGGACTTCCTGGAGAACCAGAATGGTAGCACACGGGACGCTGGCTGCCGTGGGGGTGTAGAGCCTGGGATGGCGAGGGTGCGCATGTGGGGCAGGGCCCTGTTGACCCGGTTTTCTGCCAGGCTTTGACCTGGGCTGCCTGCAGCTGACCAACGAGAAGGTGGGTGACGTGGTGCTGCCCCCGTGGGCCAGCTCTCCCGAGGACTTCATCCAGCAGCACCGCCGGGCTTTGGTGAGGAGGTGACCACTCACAGACTGGTGGGTGGCCAGGGCAGGGGTCACAGCAGGGGATCCCACTGTCCCTCGACTGATAGCCCCCTCGCACCTCCAGGAGTCAGAGCATGTGTCCGCCCACCTGCACGAGTGGATCGACCTCATCTTTGGCTACAAGCAGCGGGGTCCAGCGGCTGAGGAGGCCCTCAATGTCTTCTACTACTGCACCTATGAGGGTGGGCATGCACTGCACATGCGCAGGATCTGGGCTGCGGCTACAGGGTGGGAATAGAGGGCCCAGGTTGGGGGGGTCCTCACTGCTTTCCTCCCTCACAGGGGCTGTGGACCTGGACCACGTGGCAGATGAGCGTGAACGCAAGGCTCTGGAGGGCATCATCAGCAACTTCGGGCAGACTCCCTGCCAGCTGCTGAAGGTAGGAGCAGTGAGGGGGGCGGCGGTCATGATGCTCAGACCCCAGTGCTGACAGGCCACATGTCCACAGGACCCACATCCACCCCGGCTGTCGGCCGAAGAAGCCACCCAACGCCTGGCCCGTCTGGACACTAACTCCCCCAGCCTCTTCGAGCACCTGGACCAGCTCAAGGCCTTCTTTGCAGAGGTGAGAGGAGGCCAAGGCCTTGGCTTCCACTGAGTGAAGTGGAGAAGCCCCACTCCTTACCTACCGCTTGGGGCACATGGGAGTCCTGAGTCAAGGTCACTGGTTAAAAGGCACCTTGGGAAATGAACTGGACATGGGAGGAATATGGAGACGGGAGGAGAAGCCACCTTCTTGAGGGCCAGGACAAGCTGTAGACTCACCAGAGAGTCTCTGAAGGCCTTCAGGAGGTGAGGATCGAGGAGATGTGGCCTTGGAGACCTCCATGCCTGAACCTCAAATGTCGCTCCCAGGCCTGACTTTTTTAGCCTCCCCTCTTCCTAGGGGAGAGGGGAGATGGGGTAACAGGATGGGAAGATCAAGGCTGAGGCCGAACTTGATATTCTGGAAGGGTCTTCTGTGTCCATCCCAGCCTTGTGCTCATTTTCAGAGATGCCTTCCCGCCCCGCACACCCACCAACTCTCACACCTGTTTCTTGGAGGGACCTCCGCATCTGTGATGCTTAGTCTGTGATGCCTGGTGACAGAGGGCAAAGGCAGGGATGGTGCCCCAGGGAGCAGATTGCTGGCACTTGGCATCACCAGCCTCGTAATTTTCTCTTTTTTCCTTATTTTTTCCTGGCCTGCCCTTGTCCCCACAGGTGGTCAGTGACGGTGTGCCTCTCGTGCTGACCCTGGTCCCCCACCGGCAGCCCCATTCCTTCATCACCCAGGGCTCCCCAGACCTGTTGGTAGGTGCACTCACTGGGCAGGGCTGCCTGCCTCTACTGCACCCTCTCTCTGGCTCTGCTCCAAACCCACCTGTGCCCCCTCCTGCCTGCAGGTGACTGTGAGTGCCAATGGGCTGCTAGGTATCCACAACTGGTTGCCCTACGACCGAAACATAAACAACTACTTCACCTTCAGCAAAGACCCCACCGTAGGCAACCCCAAGTAGGACACAGGGCTGGGGCTGGGGATGGGGTGGACTGTAAATGCCTGCACCCTGAGGCACCTCCCCACCCAAGCAGGATGTCACCCAGCAACAGGGGAGGGTGTCTGGCCGGGATCCTCGAGGGCCTGGGTTTCCACTCTGGCCTGGCTTCACCTACTCCCCCTTCATTGGATCAGGACGCAGAGACTGCTGAGTGGCCCCTGGGTGCCAGGCAGTGGCGTGACTGGGCAAGCCCTGGCGGTGGCCCCTGATGGAAAGCTGCTCTTCAGTGGTGGCCACTGGGATGGCAGCCTGCGGGTGACTGCACTACCCCGAGGCAAGCTGTTGAATCAGTTCAGCCATCATCTTGGTATGAGCAGCCCGGGCACAGGGAAGAATGAGCCATTCAGGTACAGGGTGGGTTCTGAGGCCAGTCAGGGAGGATGTGATGACAGTATCCTGTCTGTGTCCTCCCCTCCCTGTACAGATGTAGTGACCTGCCTTGCACTGGACACCTGTGGCATCTACCTCATCTCGGGCTCCCGGGACACCACGTGTATGGTGTGGCAGCTCCTACAGCAGGTGTGCCTGGTGGGCAGGCCTGTGGGGTCCGGAAGCCCAGGCCTGCTTCCCGCCTACACTCTACCTGCCCCAGTCCCCTCTTCCCTCCACTACTGTGAGCCAGGCTGGGACTCTCCAGCCTTGGACACGGCCTTCTCATCCGGGCCCAGTCCTAAGCCAGCCCTGGTTCCCACAGGGTGGTCTATCAGTAGGGCTGGCACCAAAGCCTGTGCAGGTCTTGTACGGGCATGAGGCCCCAGTGAGCTGTGTGGCCATCAGCACGGAACTTGACATGGCCGTGTCTGGCTCTGAGGTGCGTGTACCTGTGTGTGCCCAGGGGAGGCCGGGTTCACTGGTCACCACCGCTAGAGCCCAGAACCACTAAGCTGCCTTTCTGTAGGATGGAACTGTGATCATACACACCGTACGCCGGGGCCAGTTTGTGGCAGCGCTACGGCCTCCAGGGGCTGCACTGCCTGGACCTGTGTCCCACCTGGCACTGGGGTCTGAAGGGCAAATTGTGGTGCAGAGTTCAACGTGGGAACGTCCTGGAGCCCAGGTAAGGGGAAGGGGTGCCCAGCAGGCAGTGGGGTGGTTGGGGTGGGGGGACCAGTTACTGACATGCCCGTCGTCCCCCAGGTCACCCATGCCTTGCACTTGTACTCCGTGAATGGGAAGTTGCGAGCTTCGCTGCCCCTGGCAGAACAGCCTACAGCCCTGGCAGTAACGGAGGACTTTGTTTTGCTGGGCACTGCCCAGTGCACCCTGCACATCCTCCACTTGAACAAGTGAGCCCCACCTTATTATGAATTCATGGGTGTTCAAGGTGGTGGTCACTGGCAGAGGAGAACAGAGGGTGCCCCTGTGGACCCATATACTGTACACATCGATGGGCACATTCTAGCTTGCTTCATTCTTTATGCGGAGCTCTTGCCCTGGGCCTCCCTCAACAACACAGCTGCAGGAAATCCCTTTTATATATGAGGGTTTCAACTTATCCTCAAAATGAGGATGTTGTGGGGGGGCGGCATTGGGAGGAGTAGGGCACGTCTGGCTGCCGGCTGCAGAGTCCCCTTGGAGTTATGAATTCCTCCCACACCCCTCCCCCACGCCAGACTGCTCCCGGGCGTGCCCCCGCTGCCCATGAAGGTGCCCATCCGCAGTTTGGCGGTGACCAAGGAACGCAGCCACGTGCTGGTGGGCCTGGAAGACGGCAAGCTGATTGTGGTGGGCGCAGGGCAGCCCTCCGAGGTAAGGATCCGCACGGGGGTGCGGGGGCGGGACCTGCCGGGGCCTCGCGCCTGGCTCACCCCACGCCCCTGCAACCGACCAGGTGCGCAGCAGCCAGTTTGCGCGGAAGCTGTGGCGGTCCTCCAGGCGCATCTCCCAGGTGTCCTCGGGAGAGACCGAGTACAACCCCGGCGAAGCACGCTGAGCTCCTCCTCTAGGCTGCTCAGGCTGCGCCCCCGGCACGCGAGGCCCCGCCCGGCGCTCGGCCCCACCCCATGCCGTCCTCCGGGCTTGGCGGGCCGAGTCGCCGGAAGTCCCGCTCCTCGCCGGCTGAGGAGGGGTGGCCGGGCTGGCCTTCGCGGCCGCGGCAGCACGTTTTGCACAGTCTGGGGCGGGGATCCCCAGCTCCCGAGCCCCCGTGCCCCTCGAGCAGCACAGGACCGCCTGTGGCCTTAATCCCCAAAGGCGGTCCGCGCTGGCCCGTTCACAGCAATAAACCTGGCCTAGTTTTGTAGCCGTTCGGTCTCTGAACATGCGTGCCCCGGCGTCTCCGGTGTCGGGAACCTGGGTCGTCAGTTTCCCCAGGCGCGCCGCCCCGCCCGCCTGCGGACTGCTGGCCTCCGCGCGCTCCCGCGAGGCGGTGGCGGCGCGCGCTCCCGCGGGGCGGTGGCCGGCCGCGCCCTCCCGCGGCCCCGCCCGCTCATTGTCCGGGCCCAGTTTCCACCGACCCTGCGGCCCGCCGGGGGCCGCCGCTCCTTTCTGCTGCTGCCGAGCGCCGCCGGGATCTGGCCCCTCCGGGATTCACGCCGCCCTGCAGCCCAGGGCAGCCCCGCAGCCTCAGGCCCCGGCCCGCGCGGCCCGGTGGATCCTTTCGCCTTCGGAGGGGTGCGCGCCGCAGGTCAGGAGGGTGGGGGCAGAGGGAGCCACTGGGCCCGCGGGTGCCGGCGTCTGGGCTGGGCATGTGTGACAAGTCAGCGTGGCGTGGGCGTGCGCGGTCGTTGCGTTGTTTGTGCGTGTTTTGTGGGCTTAGAGACGGCTGGGTAGGCGGGGAGAGGTTCCCATCCGACAGCTCCGGGCGGATGAGGTGGATGCCAGGCCTGTCTGCTGCCCGAGCTTCGTAGGCCAACCAGGATCCCGGAAGGGGGAGTGACACAAACACACACCTCACAGTGGCAAGGCCCACCGGAGCCCGCGACCCAGACCTCCTTGGCCTCAGCGCTGCCCCTAGATCTGGGCCCTTTCTTCCGTAGTCCCCAAGAAGCAGTAGATTCCGACAGACGCAAACCTGAGTATCCAGGTGGGTCCTGGACTGAGCAGCCTGGTCCTTCGGGTTTCAGGTCCTCTTTGAATTCCCTGATGAGAAAAGACCAACCAAGGCCCTGTGCCCTTGCTGAGTCCAGCAAGTACCCTCCCACCCAAACTGACCAGGAAAGGGCTGGACACTGACCTGGAGGAAGGAGTGGGGGCACAGTCACTACAGCGAGTCCTTCTGCCTTGGGACCTTAGCACACTGGGTTCGGTCCCATGCCAAGATGTCTGGGGGTGAGCCACCCACCAGCCCGAGGCTCTTCAGCCTGGTTCTGGCTAAGATGGGCTCAGAGGGTGTATCTCCTTAGCCTCCTGCACCGTCCCCACACTCAGATTAGGTGTTTGCCAAGGTCTTTGAGACAGGGTGGTATCCAACCTGTTCTTTTCCACCACGGGCTGCGTCCTGACCATCCAGCTTTGGGCGGCTAAGGCCAGCCCTGTCACCTCCAACCCAGCTGACACAGAAGTGAATTGCGATGGAATGAACCGAGAGAGAGACGGGCTACCAAAGGGACTTCTGACATCGGGCCTGAGTGCTGCCCATGACATTCCGACGCCTGCTCCACGAAGCCGCCTGGGGAAGGCCTGCCCACCGACAGGGCCATGCTTCACAGCTCCGGCCACAGCAAGGCTGTGGTCTATGTTGGTGAGCATCCCTTGACCCAGGTGAAAGTCACCCCAGCTGGGTAGTTCACACGTCGCTCATCACAGGCTCTGGAGTCCGCCTCCCTTATGCGTGGTCTGCAATGGATTGGAGGGGAACTGGCCTCCACGCAGAAGGGAGTAGCAGCATTTACTTCCCTTCCAGTTCACCTTTGTTTTGCAGTAATCTTCAAGGCCTCCTGTGCAGAGTACCCCAACATACTCCCTATGGCTCACAGTCCAGACTGGGTGGGGGAAACAAGACACATCTAGTGCCACAGAAGACAGAGGTGGCACAACTGGAGCCGGAAAGGAGAGACCAGGGGACGCTTCCAGAGAAGACAGAGCAGCAAGAGAAGTCTGTAGGCTTGGGCGAGCAGGGTGCATCAGGGAAGGGCCAGGTGTCGGAGTGGCAAGAAAAGGCAAGGCTGCAGGTAGGGTGGGAAAGGGGCCACTCCACGCTTGATGCCATGCAGCGGGTTTTTGACTCAGCGCGGTAAGGACTATTAAGGGCTTTTAGGCAACAAGGTCCAGGTGCAGCTCTCAGAGACCCTTGCCTTGTGCCTTGTCCTGACCCTATCTGTCCCTTCCTCCACAGATAACACCCCAAGGGGGCAAGACAGAGCCAGGGAAGGAGTATGGGCAGGGGCTGGGGGAGCTGTGGCCCCCAATACCTCCTCACCATTCTACCCTGAGCCTCCAGGGGCCTCAGGCAGCATCATTCCAGTCTACTGTGCCCTCCTGGCCACTGTGGTCCTCGGTCTGCTTGCCTATGTGGCCTTCAAATGGTAGGTGTCCTGGGCACAGCCCCCTCCATGTGTGGACTCCCAGGCAACTCCTTGCTTTGGTGAAGGTGGGAGCGGATTGGCAGGCATTCCCTGCTCCCACAGCTGGCGCTCACATAAGCAAAGACAGCAGCTGGCCAAAGCTAGGACTGCAGAGCTGAGGGCCCTCAGCAGGGACCAGAGACACGGCCACAGCAGCGTCTTCCTGGACTCTCCTAGTGGTCTAGAGCCCTGTGCCTCCAGCCAGGGTGAGGCCCTTTCCTCACTCTCAGCCCTCGGGCCCCCGCTAGTGCCCCTCACCCCACCCGACATGACCCTCGTGTCTTCTGCCCCAGGACCTCATCCTGACGACCTTGGCTGCTGACTTTACTTTCACCTCCCTCGGCAGCAGCAGGAGGAAGTGGAACAGCTCCTGGAGGTGTCAGGTGGACCTGACAAGGGCTGGTGGAGCCCGGCAGGCCATCTTGGGTATCAGGCTGAGGCTGTAGACGATGGCCTGCCCAGGGCCAGGTGCCAGCTTCTACCCTGCTGAGGGACTGGGCCGTCCAAGAGGGCAGCAGAGCTACCCTCAGGGTGCTACAGGACGCCTTGTTGTGGGCTGGGGAGATGTGGTTCGGGCCCTGGGATCCCCAGGGGAGGCTGCTCCGTGGTGTGAGTGCGGTCGCCACAGCCTGCTTTGGTGCTCCCCACCACCCTACCTCCTCACACAACTTCCCCTTCAGGGGCTTCGGGTTTCACCATTCTGGGGAAAACACAGGATGCAGCAGCAACTCACGTCCCCTTGTGCTTCCCTCCTGGAAAGCAACCAGGACATGGGAGGAGCAAGCAGTGAGGAGTGATCCTGCTTCCTCAGTCCCCTCATTGCCTCCCCTTATCTAGCCTCAACTGATTTTTCCACTTTTGTATCCTATATTAAAGGTGACTTTGGGCTTCTGCACTGGCTGTTTTGGGCTGCTTGGACCTGTGTGACACTTATGAAGCAGAGGCCCAGAAAAGGGCTGGGGTGCACACCTGTAATCCCAACCACTTGGAGGCTGAGGCAGGAGGACTGCAAGTTGGAGGCCAGTCTAGGCAATTTGCTAAAAACCCCATCTCAAAAAAAGGGATGAGGTGGGGCCGGGGAGATAGCTCGGTGGTAGAGCACTAGCTTAGCATGTGCCTAGTGTATGCGCAGCTGGGTTCCGTGCCCAAGGGAGGTGACAGGCAGAAGAAGAGGAAAAGGGCTGGGGCAGTGCCCAGGACAGAGGTTGTGAACCTATGGCACGCCTGCTGCAGCTGGCTGTTATCACTGCCCTAGGATGTGCAGGACCCTCCCAGCAGCAGCTGGGATGGCGGGCAGGGCGCTTCTGCAGAGATCCAGATTCCCCTCTGGCATCTGCCCTTCACTGGCTGGATCGTGTTGGGTGGCTGTTTGAGACCATTCTCCAGACTTGTGCTGTGAGGATACAAGAGGGGCTGAGTGCCTGCCCCACTAGACAGTAGGCAATCAACAAGCAGGATGGTTTGGGGAGCTAGTTGCTGAGGACCTCAGGTCACCTCTAGACCAGCAAAAGGAAGAAAGGACTCTCCTTACAAGATCAGAACTGCACTCAGGAGAGAAACAGGCTTCCGGAACTGTGTGTGCAGCCTTTATACAAGCAGCTGGCAGGTCAGGATGGGCACAGGAGCAGGTGGGTTGGTCACTGTGCCTTCTGGGGGCGAGGACCAGGTGAGAACCAGGTGGTAAGGCTGCAGCAAGGATGCCTTACCTGGGAACTACATACGGCTACCACTGGGGCGTGTACCAGGATCCACGGGCTTCGGGAGCATGCAGACTCACTGAGGTGGCCTGGGATCCAGGAATGGTCCAGTGGGACCCAAGGTAGATCCTATTCCCTCACTGAAATGAGATACAGCTGGGCCTGGCTGTTCTGGGAGTCCCAAACATGTCACAGACTGCTTCTGTTTCCAAGAAATCGTTCACAAGGGCTGCTCAACACACCGTCTTTCCCTTATATAAGGAAGGGCAGGAAGTTTATTGCCATGTTCATGCTTAGATGACCCTTCAGGCCGTAGCACTGCGGGTCAGGAGAGAGCAGGAAGGCTCAAGCCAGCAGGCTGAAGACACCACACTCCGCTTGATCAGGGAGTCAGTCGCAGGACTACTGAGGATTGGGTCAGCAATAAGCCTAAAATTCCACATTGAGTGGCATGTACTGGCACGCCTTATCTCAATGATAAGGAATTTTAAGCCTGAAGGGAGTTGGGGAAAAGATTAAGACTCAAAGAGGGGTAAAAAACTGAGAATTCCCCCAAAGATGTCTTAGCTGAAAAGTGACAGCACCCTGGTGACCACCCTGTAATGGAAGGCTGCCTAACCTTCCTTGGAAAACCTGAAACCTGGAGCCTTGGGTCGAAACCGTAGATTTTAGTTACGCGCTGCAGTGCATGCGGCCACACCCATGTATTGCAAACCCACCCAGAAGAGGAATGTTCCCTTTTAATGTGCCCCAGCACATGAACTGATACTCAGTGTAAAAGGCACAACTAGAAAGTGCTGAGGGCTTAGTGTATTCTGTGCTTTAAACAGTTTCGAAGGCTGCAGAAGCATGGGAAAACACAGCCCTCATCTGTATCCATGGGTGCCACATCCTTGGATTTAACCAACTGCAAACCGAATACTATTTACATACTATTTACACTGTGTTAAGTACCAAAAGTAATCTAGAGTTGATTTAAAGTACATGGGGAGGAGGCTTGGTGTGGTGGTACATGCCTGTAATCCCCAGCACTTGGGAGGCTGAGGTAAGAGGATCACTGTGAGTTCAGGACCAGCCTGAACTACACAGCTAGACCCTGCCTCGAAAAAACAAAACAAAACAAACAAACAAAAAGAGCCAATTCCTGTGCCTCAGAGTTGTTGAGGATTAAATGACCACAGCCTGAGTGGCAGCCACTGATGTGGTGAGCAGAACCACCCTGGTGAGGAGAGGTAGGCCCCATCTGGCCTAAAGTTCCTAGCCCTCCTAGACAAGACAGAAACAAGGGCCAGAAGGGGCCCACCACTGCATGACATCCTCTCTCACCGTCTGTGTGCACGTCCTTCCAGCATGTCAGGAGGCATATTGGGGAGTCAGGGAACCCAAACATGAAATGAGTTTCCAGTGGGCTAGGAGAAATCAAGCCTCTGGAGGAAGAGGTCCAACACTTCTCTCCAGGCAGGAGGTATCAAGGGGAAGACATATTTGCCTTTCTCTTGACTGAGCCACTAACCAAAGCAGCACAGTGCCACTGAGGCTGCAGGTCACACTTCTACTGTGAAAGTCCACACAAGCTGACCCAACCCAACTGTAGCCACAGCAGCCCAAGCCCACAGACGCTGGCCTCTGGACAACTGTCTGCTTCGGCTGCAGGAGGACCTGTAGAGAACAGGGCTCATGATAAGATCCATAGCAAGGATTAACCTTGGACTTCACACAGTGGCCACTGTCTCTCCTTTCTCTCCAGTGACATCGATAATACACACAACATGCTTGATTAACTTTAACAGAATACATATGCCAAGTTCTTTAATTCATTTTATTTTTTACATAAAAAGTTCAGTAAAAATTGGATAAAGTAAAGTGATTTTAAGCAGTAAATCAATCTTATCAACAGCACAGGGCTAGCCAAAACCACAAGGCAGCCTGCTTTGGAATATTTACATGATAACAAATTAAACCTTGCAGGAGCATTTAAACCATCCTTACAAAGTCATTCTGTGATCCTAGCACATAGAGGCTAAAAGCAAAACAAAAACCAAACAAAAACCAGGAAAAAACAAATTATTTTCAATATATTCACATATACATTAAAATATAATACAGATCGTCAGGGTAAAGGGTCTTGGGTGGGGATGCGCATGGGTCTGTGCGCCGACAGCACCGCCAAGGAGGAGACCCAGGTTTGAAAGTGGGGTCGAGTCGGGTCTGGCCAGGGTCTTCCCTGGGCTATTGCCACTGATGGCCTCTGACCACACCCCAACAGCTCGGAACTAGGGGTCACTTGTGGATGGAGCTCTCCGCAGCTTTCAGTTGACACCTGCAGGTCTGATTTCCCAGGGTGACGTGTCATCAGCAGCACAGCCCCAAAGGTGGGAGGGGGCGGGGCAGAGGCCCACGGAATGTCTTCCCCAGAGTCTGGCCTGTCTGGTCACCCATCCTCCCACCCTGCCCACTGGTCACTCTAACTCTGTGTCCTCTTTGGGTTTGTAAATAGCCCCAAACTTCTGCATGTACTTCTTTATGTACTCCTTCGTTTTGTGTTTCACATTCTCATTGCACTCCAGGTCCTCAGGGTTCTTACAGTACTTCAGCTCCTTGTTCATGACACCATGAGTCAGCTGTCCAGGGCACAGAAAGAGATCACAGCTCCCATCAGAGCAGCAGCGATGTGGGGAGAGGGCTGCCCAGCCTGTGGTCTCTGGGCCCTTCTCACTGGGCCTGGGAGCTGGGTGATGGGACGGCTCACGCAGGCTGGTGGCCTCAATCACGAGAGGCTCAGTGGTGAAGCCTGCTCAGAGAGCTGCTGCCCCCAATACGCCCCCTCCCTGCCTGGCCTCTCTCCTCCCGAGCCCGGCCCTGGCACCTGCCAAGAAAACCACTTTCTATGGAGAAGGGCCACCTCAGAAGGAACACGGGCTGTCAAGACACCCAAAGACCAGAGGCAGGGGAGTACCTTGCGAGCTAGGTGTTTGAAATCCTCAGTTGTGGTGATTCTGCCCACTTTGCAGTCAGGCTTCCGGTAAGGGTTCAGGCACTGGACGATGAACTGGGACATCTGCAGGCAGAGAAAGGGAGCACACTGCTCGACACTATGGGGCAGGCAAAGGCCGTGCTGGGGAACAATGAGAAAGGGCAACAGGTGCAGCTGGCCAGTGCATCCCTCTTCCTCCTTCAGGGTGGCTGGCCTGGACAAGCTAGCAAGCCAGTGGGCCCAAGAGAAGATGAGTCTAGCTCCATCCTAAGAGGGAAGGCGCTCCTGGATGGAGTGAGGGACCCTGTAGCAGGCTTCTCACCGAGGCCTCAGGTTCCCTGCCCCTGGAGGCAGGACAGGTACTCCAGAGCTACAAAGATTCTTTACAAGCCCTGGAACCCACGGCATTTTATCCTCAAGGGGCAATGAGAGTCTGTAAGTGCTAACCTTTGTTTGCTTCATATCACAGCCATGTAAAGCTGATGGAAACATAGTATGACAGCCAGATGAAGAAAACTCATGGCAGGAACTTTTTCCTCCCCTGGGCCATCTCTGTCGGGTTTATTCTACCCAGAGGCTCTCAAAAGAGGACAAGGACTTCTGGAAGTACTGTGCTTATGAAGCATGTAAGATCACAGGGGACAAAGGGAACAAAGAGGCCAATGACAGCTACTTTGCCACTGAGCTTCCAGACATTCAAAGAACAAGATCGAGGCAGGTATGGTGGTGCACACCTGTAATCCTAGCACTGAGGAAAGCTGAGGGCAGAAGATTGAGTTCCGGTTCCACCTGGCCAACTCAATGAGACCCTGCCTCAAAAACTAAAAAGGGCTGAAGATGTAGCTCAGTGGCAGAACACCCCCGGCTTGTTTGGACCCCAGTACCACCTCCCTCCCCAAAAAAGTGGGGGGCTGCCTTTTCTCTGTCCCTTTAGGCTAGGAAGCCACCAAATGAGACATTCAAGACTGGAATTTGATTCTGAAGATGTGAGTTCTTTTGTCAAGAACCTGACTTCTCTGAACCTTAGGAATTCTTCCAGCTCTATAAGAATGACGATTGCTGCCTTGCCTACTTCAAGGGCTGTTGTGGGGATAATGAGATAATGGATATGAAAGTGCTCACCCAGTTGTAAAGGGCCATGATGTGTCATCACATACAACTACACAGTCAAATCACAGAAGGAAAGGAGCACCCAACAAGAAAGCAGCCTACCACTATACCTGGCTTTCCTCTGCCACTGAGCAGTCAGTGTGGTCTGCAGAGGGGCTCCTGTCAAGCCTCTAAGAAATGGCTGAGGGGCTCTTGGGGGAAAAGCAGCATTCCAGCAAGACACACAAGGTAAACCTTACGTTCTTGCCCATCTTGGAGCAAGGGAAATATTGCACAGACTTAGGATAAGGAGGGAAAGGCTCTACCAAACCTTACCTCTTTTCTGAATACTTCTTTGCTCTTCTTAGCCAGCTCACTGGAAGTGTCTGCTTCTGCTGTCTTGGGCTTTTTTGATGTCTAGAAGTGGAAAACACAGCAGTGCTAATGTGAGAAATCAGCTGAGTGATACTGTACTATCCCCAGAATGCCCCCTTCTTCCCCCAGCTGGGTTGCTTGACTCTTGAACTGGATCCATTTCAGAAGCCCTGACTCAGGGGCCTGGCCTTCAGTCAACTTGGCTGTTCTGTTTCAAATCCTGTCAGCTAGCTCTGGCCTCCTCCATCTGAACCAAGTTCTTCTACCTAAGTCAAAGCTACAGCCTTCATATAGGCATCTATTTCCAGTTGTTTCAGAGTCACTCTCTCTGCAGCAGAACATGTGGAACTCAACCTCTCCCGTCTCTGACATTCTAAGATTCCAGAACAAAGCAAACACTCTGTTCTGAAGATCTGTGCTGGTCATCACATTTCTTCCAAAGATGGAGCCGGCTGCACTCTTAGAAGACAGTCTCAGCACACAGGAGCAGCTCCTTGGAGGCTGGCACATTTAGTTCAGGGGTGGAAAGACTACCAGGTGGGAGTGGTGGCGGCAGCAGTGGGAGTGGAAGTCATGTGTTATTCAAGCCAGTGAACAGGTAAGTAGATGCTAAGACACGGAAGATACTTGATCCAAAGCTGGCAAGATGATAAACCTAGGACCACGCCCTTCCAGCAACACCAGATAGGAGGCCAATAAGCTCTCTCTAACCAGGCAATGCCAACAGGTGATGAACTAGCAGCCCTGCCATTCAGCCATGCCCCACACCTTTGCCTACCACTAGCTCTCAGGCCTCTTCTAGTAAAGGTGCTTTCCCATGGAAGAGAATAATCACAAGCACACCCCTTTGAATATGAGCTACTGCAGGTGGATCTAGAAGCTACAGCAAGTGCCACAGGTATTTCATACTTTTGTTAGAAGCTTAGGATGGAGAAATTTCTCGAGCCCCTTCCACCCATTCCCCAGTTCTGTTTCCTTTATTTCCACAAACAGCATGAAGGCTCTGGTGCGGAAGAAACTATTCATCTCCTTCTGCTCTGGACTGGGTCCCAAAAAAGGCAGCATTCCTTGGCTTTGCACTGCTACAAATCAGCTTTCTCTAATTTGTTATAAGAGATTTGCATATTTCCCGTTTTTCTTCTTTCCTTCTGTGGTTGTTGAAGAATGGGGATGAGAGGTTTTGAGGGGTAGGGTAGAAAGAACATACAGATCCAACTTGTGTTTCCAGAAACAAAACAAAATACAAGTAACTATTCTGAAATGTTGTGCTTTGAGATTTTTTTTCCAGTGGTACAGTAATGGGTGCATTCTACAGTAAGACCTTTGGTAGCAAAGGATCAAGAATTATTTGAACAAGCCAAGGAAACGTCAACATATCCCCAGCGAATGTCTTGTAGATGTGAGAAATAAAGAGTGCAAAGGGGTACAAAAGTGACTAAGTACAACAACCATCTCAAGGACCCTGGTCTCACGGAAAAGCCAGACTCAGTGGGGCACTGTGTACACAGGGAACGTCCTGCTTCCCTCCAATAGGATATCTGTTCAGAAAGCTAACAAATCTAACAATACATACTGAAAAGCTTTCATACTTGATTCCTGACTTGGGAAAGCTTTAAAAACATAGCTACAGAGCACAATCTACTGAGTTCTGTTTAGGACAGTGGTGGCAAAACTATGGCCACCACAGTGCAGCCAGCTATTTGTTATCACTGGAAGCTCATCCCTGGTCTAGGAACTCTCTTGGTCCTTTTGAGCACTGACTAATTGGGATTGAGCAAGGAAATGTTCAAATGAAGGATGCTCAGACTTACATCACAGAAATCATGAACCAAAATAAAGTATTCTCGGGAGTACTGAAATTTGTGAACCCTGCTTTTCTTGTTCTGCACATGGCATGTGAAGAAATTTCAGAAAGCAACATTTCTTCAAGCCCAATGTCAAGCAAAGTCGCCAGATGAGAGAGTCATCGCTGAGGATGGCACTTGTTATTGACACTGAGAAGACTGGGACGGCCCCACCCTCATTTTCAAAAAGTCCCATTTACAATTTTAGCATTTCTAATAGTAAAACTGTAAACCGACTGTCATTAACCTTCCCCAAAGCCTACTGACAATTAGAAATCATTAGTATCAGAAAGACATTAGACTGGATGACTGGTCCCAAACATACCATAGCCTACTACACAGAGTAGGGGATATTTATATACCTGTCAGCGCCTCACTGAGGTCTGAGAAAACCACCAGAGTACAGTAGGGACTCTAATATATGAAAAGCAAGCGTCCCCACATCCTCAGCAATGATTAGTTTGCCTTTTTTCTATGCTGCTCACATAGGGCTGTTTTTCTCTATGGGGCACCACCAGTGGAACATTTTGGTGTGAACAATGGCCAGATGAGGGCACACAATGAAATAGATGAAAGGGCAAAAAGCCAGAGCCTGCTGCTTTTAGAAGCTGACCTGCTATCAGCCTTTCTCTCTCTGTGGCATATCTGGATTTCCAGGAAACCTAGTATGGATATAGGGAGGCCTCAGTACCTTTCACATCAACCAGGGTGAGATCTGAGACCTAGCTTAGTTGGCAATGGCCTTAAGCTTACTGGGTAGCTCTGGGACCTACACACACATACTGTAATACGACAAATCTATCCTTTATTATACAGACACAAATAGGTCACAAAGCCCATACCCACTGGAACTCAGGGATGTGGCCTGAGTTACAGAAATAAGCCCAACAAAAGGACAGCAGTGTATACTCAGCTAATGCCCCTCTCTCTGTGAATCTAATTAAATATCTCTTGGAACACAAACTATAAAAGATTATTCAATGAGGAATTGAGGTCAGGCATGGTAGTACACGCCTATAATCCCAGGACTCAGGAGGCTGAGGCAGGAGTACTGCTGCGGGTTCTAGGCCAGCCTGGGCTACACAGTGAGTTCGAGGCCAGCCTGCACTATACGGTGAGACTCTGTCTCAAAAAAAAAAAAAGAACTGATCTTTTGGGTCACATGAATCTAGAGGCAGAAGAAGCTGAGTCAGAAACCCTACATATACAGTTCAACCTCAGTTCTACAATGTATGAATATTAATTAAAAGCTTAAGAAAGAAGATCCTTGAAAAATTAAAAAAAAAACAAAAACAAAAAAACACCCAGTGTATTGTGTTTTGGAGTTGCTACCACTTTCAGAAGCAGAAACAGTAAACTAGCTTATTTCCTTGGGTACATCTAGAAAAGATTCTCAGTTCACCTTAGTCAAGAAAAAGGCAAGGAATAGTGGGGGTAGGAAGACAGAACAAAAAGATTTCTATGGCATATTTTAGCAACAGTATTTCAAAACTCTGGACTATACACAGGTTCCACCAGCTTCACTCAGGGAAGCAGAGCTGACAAGAACCAACCAGTCCTAGAACACTGGTGGTGAACCTACAGCACACACGCCATAGTGGGCATGTAGAGCTAGGCTGCCCCGGCACCTGAGCAGCAGTTAACAGTTGTGTTTTATAAACTAAAACCTCAGTATTCAGGTTTAATTGCTGGCATTCTGCAATAAGTAAGTGCCTTTTGGGTTGCAGTTTGGGCACGTGGGTCTCTAAAAGGTTCGCCATCACTGCCCTGGAACTAGTCTGGGCATGGAGGCACACACCTGTAATCCTTGCTACTCAAGAGGGTAAGATCCAGCCCGGGCAATTTAGTAAACTCTGCCTCAAAATAAAATTTTAAAAAAGTTACTGGGATGTAATTTAGTGGGAGAAGGCTCCAAGTCCCTTTCCAAGTACTATCAAAAAAAAAAAATCAAAAGACAAAACCAAAAAAATGAAAAGATTCTGAACTAAATTTTTTTACAGCATTACTGGGAACCTAGGGGCTTCCTACTCTCCACACTTGGTCTACAAGTGTAATACAGCCCTGGGGTTTCTTCTCTGGTCCCCTACCTCATGACCAGGTTGGGCTAACACAGCAACTTAACCATCTTCTCCATACGACTTTGGAAAATCCTCTCTCCATTACCGCTAAGTAATTTCGTATGAAATCATTTTGCAAAAAATGAGATCATCAACTGAAAAAAACTTATGACCCCTGACCCCACCCTCTGCAATTTACTTAACCCAACAAATACTCTACAACTACTTTTTTTTTTGAGACAGGGTCTTGCTGTGTAGTTCAGGCTGGCTTGAACCCACTATGTAGCCAAGGCCAGCCTCGAACTCATGGCAATCCTCCTGCCTCAGCCTCCTGAGTGCTAGGATTACAAGCATGTGCCACCATGCCCAGCAAGAATATCTATTATACCTTGAGGCTCAATGTTAATTTTAAGCCAAAAGATAGCAGCAGATAAACTGCTCTCAATTGTGCAAGCAGTCAGCAATGAATCAGGTCTGAGGTTCTCAAAAGGGAAGATCTGAGTTTACACTCACCACATGATGGATGATGGAAGAGAGTACAAGATGATCAAGAGTAGAGAACAACACTGGAGGAAAACAGAGAAGGAAGGCTCTCATCGATGCTTAGTCTCATCATCAAAAGCTTCTACTACCACACAGCAGGCTTCAAAGAACTTTGCCCATTATACACTCGTCCATTACACACTTGGTCATTCCACGCACTTTAATTTTCCAACAAGCAGCAATTTACTGATGACTCAAACCCAGATTTGACCGCCTACTGTCTATTGCTATTCTGAATACTGTAGGATGCTTGAATCCCGCACTGAACGTACTCCACACCTCCTCCTGCTCTTTCCTTCATACCCTAAACTAAGTGATGGGATCTTATCCACCCAAGCTAGAAGTGTGGGTGGTGGGCCTCTTCCATACGCACTTGCTTTGCTAAATTATGAATATTGCCTCCCAAATGTCTCTGCTGGACTCCTCTCAACATCTTTACTGCTTGCCCGAACTATTACCATACTCTTCAATCCAAACTCTCTGAGTTCACTTTTTCGAATGGGCCTGTTTCAGAAGGACAACAACTGATTGACTCTTCTACACTAAAAGAATTCACTGGAATTCACTGGCTCCCAAATACTTACCATATATCAATCATATTAGCAGGATACTAAGACCTCAAAGCAATTTAAATCTGACCCACCTTTCCAAATTTTTTTAGTGGGGTTCTGGGGATAGAACCTAGGGCCTCATACATGCTAGGCAAGCACCCTACTAATGAAGTACCCTGAGTTCTACTTACTCACGTGTGTGTGTGGGAGGGTATTAGGGATTGAACCAGGGACTTCACACCAAGCCCATTTTTTATTTTGAGATGAGGGTCCCCTTAAATTGCTAAATTGCCCCAGGCTGGGCTCAAACTTCCAATCCTCTTGCCCCAGCTTCCCTGAGTGCTGGGATTACAGGTGGGCACCACCATACTTCTGTCTTGCTTATTGCTACATATACATGCAAACTCTCACCATAACAAAGTATTTTCACTGTTCTCTACATAATATACTGTCATGTTCTGACTTTATTATGCCTTGGCAAAAAACTGTCTTACCTGTCTCAAATGCACAATCCCGGTAATCCTTAAACCATGGGTAAAATTGTTTTCTGTAGTATCTCCAGTGTATATTCTCACACCATGATCACTATGCTCCCAAAGCATTTGTTTTAAATTTTGTTAGGGTATTGAGGACTGAAGCTAGGACCATCTGAGCTATATCCCAGCCAAGTTGCCCAGGCCAGGCTTGAATTTGTGATCCTCCTACCTCAGCCTTCCAGGGTGAGGGGATTACAGGCATGTGTCACCATGCCCAGCTCTGTGGCATTTTTTTTTAATCTTTTTTTTTTTTTTTTGGTGCTGGGGATCGAATTCGGGGCCTTGCACTTGCTAGGCAAACACTCTAAGCACTGAGCTAAATCTCCAGTCGCTGTAGCACTTTTTTTTTTCCCTTTTCTTTTCTTTTTTTTTCTGCAGCATTTTAAAAATACACTTTCACTCACTGTATTCTTGCCTTATATACTTGGCCATTTCTTTAGGCTAAACTTCCTGAAGACCAGGAATCAATTTTATTTCTCTTTTGATCAGTACTATGTCTTTCAATTGGTAAACCCTGTGAATTAATGAAAACTTACAGTTAGTTGACCTCTGAGGGGATTAAAATCTAAATGAAGAGCCTGAAGATGAAAAATATGGGTCAGAAGAAATGAAGACTTTCCTCACAGGCATCTTACTAGCTACTGAGATGCTAGCTGGGTGAATACAATTATAAAATGTTAAGAAAGACAGATGCATGAAGTCCTAGCTATCCAAGTCAGACTAGGAACTGCTAATAGAGACTAGTGTCTACAAAAGAGATTTAAAGACTGACACCCCAAACTTTCGGTGCGTGCTTCAGGGAAAGGCTGCCTCAAAGAGCAATGCTCATTTGTTTTTTCATTTATGGTGCTTGGAGCAAAGAGAGGGTTTTGATTTGAATTTTTTCATTAGGAATACAAGAAATGTAGTTCAGTGGTAAAATGCTTGCCTGGTATGCACAACTCCCTGGGTTCAATTCCTAGGACTGCAAAACAAAAAAAAGAAAGAAACCACACATACACACCAGAATTATAAGAAAAGGTAAAGGGGCTGGAGATTTAGCCAAGTGGTAGACCACTTGCCTAACAAGTGCAAGGCTCTGAGTTCAATCCCCAGCGACTCCCCCCCCAACAAAAAGGTAAAGATGACAAGTCAGATATAAAAGCCTAAGAAGCTAAGCTACAGAAGACCCAGAACATTTTCTGTAAGAGGCTATGACACTGAAGGAGTGTTACCCTTAGGTACCTCTCTGCATTAAAAACTCCCTACAGACCTTCATATATTGCTTCTTGAAAGGTATAATGGTACAGCCATTTTGGGAAGCTGAAAATTTCTTAAAAGAGCTAAACAAAAGTTTATCCTATGATCCAGCAATTCCACTTTAGGTGTTTCCCCAAAAGAAATGAAAATATAGGTCCAAGCAAAGACCTGAACATACATGTTCATGTAGCATTACTCATTAATAGCTAAAGTCTGGACACAAGTCAGATTGCATCAACTGGCAAATAGATAAAGAAAATGTAGTACATTTATACAACAGTATTATTCAGCCATAAAGCAGAATGAAATCCGGATATATACTACTATACTAAACACGAACCTTGACAACATTATGCTAAATAAAAGCCAGCCATAAAAGACTACATATTGTATTATTTCATTTACATAAAATAAATGTCCACAAAAGTCAAATTTACCAAGAAAGTAGACTACTGGTTGGGCTAGAAATACGAATTAACTATAAATGGTATGAGAGATTTCATTGGGAGGACAGAAATGTGTCAGACATGATGGTGCACACCTGCAATCCCAGCCACTTAGGAGGTCGAGGCAGGAGGCAGGAGCATTACAAGGAGGCAGGAGCATTACAAGGGGCAATTCAGCAAGATCCTCTCTCAAAATGTAAAAGGGAGGGTAGTGCTGGGATATAGTTCAGTGCCAGGACCTGGGTTTAATCCTTAGTAATGAAAACAAAAATAAAATTTAAAAAAAAGGAGGAGAAAAAAGAAAGAAGAGAGGAGGGAGGAAAGCAGAGAGGGAGAGAGGCAGGAAGATAAATTCACGGTCTCTGAGATGAGTTACAAGCTGACGAATCCCAGAAAGCTCAGACTCGCCGTTCCCAGCTCTGGCCATCTAGAGTGAAGAGAATTCCATGTAAACATGTGGGGCATTCAGAGAAGATCCCAGAAAGGATACATGTTGGGCATTACTCTAGAGCCAACAGAACCATGATTAAGAACAAGGCTTCAAAGAATCAAGCTGATCCACAAGCAACTTGACTGCCTGTCAGAACAAAAGGAAAATAAGATGACCAGGAGACTTTTCAATATAACACACACAATGCTCATTGTTCAGCTGCCAATTACTAAAAACAGGAAGCAGGAAAATGTTAACCCAATAACCACCAGAAAAGTCAGTAGAAAGAGACTTAGAAACAAAAGGGAGGTTAGAATCAGGAGACAACTATAAAACACCTTCAAAGATATAAAAGAAAACATGAACACAATGAAATTACAAGTGCAACGAGCAAAACTTACATACTAAAAGACATACCTGAAATTAAAAACATCACTGGATGAACTTCGCTGGCTACATACAAGAGAAGGTAACATCATGAACTCTAATGAGAGGGCAATGGAAACTATGCAAACTGAAGCGCAGGGAGAAAAGAGAAGGGGGACACTGACTGCTTTGGTGGCCAACCAGTCTAACAATGTACAGTGATACCTCAGTTGACAAATAGCTCCCAGCACGAGCTTTCTACTACTTGAATGGCGAAGTGCAAAAGAAATCTGCTTGGTGTTTCTAACTTTGCTCAAGAGTCGAACCGAAAATCTAACTTAAATAAACCTGCAGAAGCTGAGAGTGAGTTGGTGACACTTCAATCTAAGTGCTGCTCTCACCCACATGACACATATAGTGCTTGTGTTAGTGCGTTAAAACATTCATCATTGTGCTTTTCTGTGTGTGTGCTTTATGTATGTGAAAGATCATAACCAGGCACCAAAGAAAGTTAGTGATACCAGCAGTAAAGGTAAGAGAAAAACTGTGAGAACCATGATAGAGTTAAAGAAAGAAATCATTGCAAAATTTATTAAAGTTCTGGAAAAATGAATTTATAAAGTGTGACTTCTGGGCCCCAGAACCACTTACTTGGTTTTCCATTATTTCTCATGGGAAAAATATGTTCAGTTCTTGAACTTTTTGGTGTTTGAACATGAATTTGGAACAAACTGAGCTCAACAACCAAGGTACCACTGTATATATAAAACTGGGAGTTCCATGAAAAAGGGTAATGGCACAAAAAATGTGTATTTTTTTAAAATGGCTACGATATTTCCAGATTTGATGAAAACTATCAATCCATGAGGCAAAGAGAATACATAATCCATAAGCAGGTTGAATACAAAGAAAACAAAAACAAGATATAACAAACTGCTGAAAACCAATGATGAAAGAGATAATTGAGATACATGGAGAAACAAAGATAAGAATCATATTCTCTCCCCTGGGTACTGGTGACTGAATCCAGGGTCTTGTGCACACTGGGCAAACGCTCCACCACGGAAGTACACCTCCAGCCAACCCTTTTTGAGCCAGGGTCTCACTAAGTTACTTGGGCTGTCTTCAAACTTATGATCCTCCTGCACCTGCCTCCTGAGCAGCTGGGATTATAGAAATGTGCCACCACACTCGACTACAATTATATTATCAAAAACAATTAAAATTAAGAAAACAATAACATCTTTTAAGTGTTAAAAATGGAGGAAAAATTTCGAATTCTATATCCAGTGACAATATCCTCCAACATAAAAACTAAACATATTCCTTCCATATAATCCAGCAATTATGCTCTTTGGTATTTATCCAAATGAACTAAAAACTTACATCCACACAAAAATCTGAACACAGATGTTTTCAGTAACTTTCATTATAACTACCAAAAGTTGGAAGCAAATAAAATATCCTTCAGTAGATGACTGGATAAACTAGTATAACCAGATAATGGAATATCATTCAGCACTAAAATAAAATGACACATCAGGAGACATGGGGGAACTTTAAATGCATAAAACTAAGTAAAAAACATCAGTCTAAAAAGGCCACATACTGTATGATTCAAATCCTATGACGTTCTGGAAAACACAAACCGTGTAAAAACACCGCGGTTGCCAGGGACTGGAAATAGCAAGGCAGGAGTGAGAGCAAGATGAACAGACAGAGTGCAGATTTTTTTTCACCCACCCCAGTCCTGGGGATTGACTTTGAGGGAGCACTGAGCAACATCCACAGCCATTTTTGAATTTTACTTCGAGACAAGGCCTTGCTAACTTGTCCAGGCTGGCCCTGAAGTTGCAATCCTCCTGCCTCAGCCTCTCAAGTAGCTGAGATTCAAGCCTGCACCATCATGCTCAGCTAGCACAGAAGATTTTTAGGGCAATGAAACTATTGTGTATGATTCTGTAATGGTGAAAACATGTCATTGTACATTTTGTAAAAACCCAGAGAATGTGCAATACCAAGAACAAATCCCAGTATTATGGCCCTTGGGTAATTAAGTATCAATGCAGGTGCATCCACCGTTAACAATGCACTTTTCTGGTGTCAGATGGTGAGAGAAGGGAGGCTATTCATGTGGGCAGCAGGGTACACAGGAGCTCTGGAGCCTCATTTCCTGATGTCTTTAATCTACTTCCTGCTCAGTTTTGCTGTGCTAAAATAGAACTAAAGTTTTTCTTAAAGTTTGTTTTTAAAAGGGGTAACATAAGTAACTTTTTCAAATAAACAAAAGCTAACTAAGAGAATTCATTACCAGTAGATCAGAAATACAGAAAGTATTAAAGGAAATTCTTCAGGCTAAAGGGAAATGATGGAAACTCAAAAGAGGCTGGAAATGGTAAATACAGAACTTAGTTGTAAGTTTTTAATTTTCTTCCACAGTTATCAGTCTATTTTTTGGTGGTGCTAGGGATTGAACTCAGGCCCTCAAGCATACTAACTAAGCATATGCTCTACCACTAGGACACATGCCCTGCCCCATTAACAGACCTTATTTCATTTTTCGGAGGGGGTCCTAGGGATCAAACTCAGGGTCTTGCAGTTGCTAGGCCAGTGCTCTACCACTTGAGCTAAATCCCCAACCCCAAAGAGATTTTAAAGAGTGGCATATTATATGCTGATAGGCTGTCATGAGATGAATTAGGGATACTGTGAATTTTAGAACAATGGTTCTCAAAGTTTTGGATCTCAGGATACTAGTGTACTCTGTAAAATACTAAGGACCCTAGGAAGCTCTTATTAGATGGGAAACATCTATCAAGAGTCTTCAGCCAGGCAGGGTGGTGCAAACCTATAATTCCAGCTCACTGGGTGACTGAGGATCCCACTGGATCACAAGTTTGAGCCCACCATTGGCAATATCCCGTCTCGAAACTGAAAAAAAGGGATGGAGATGTAACTTAGTGCAAAGACCCTGGGTTCGAACCTCAGCATCACAAAAAAATAAAACACTCATATTAAAGAGAGGCATGATGGCTGGTGAACACCTGTACTTTCAGGAGGCTGAGGCAGGAGGATCATGCGTTTGAGGCCAGCCTGGGCTACATAGCAAGTTAAAGGACAACCTGTACTACATAGTGTGACCTTGTCTCAAAGAAAAAAAATTTTCTTCATATTAGAAATTATATTCAAAATGAATGTATTAACGTATGTTAAAATAACATCAAGCCAGGCATTGTGGTGCACACCTGTGATCCTAGCACTTGGGAGCTGAGGCAAGAGGATTGCTGTGTTTGAGAACAGCCTGGCTACGTAGTAGAGTTCAAGGTCGGTCTGACCTACCTAGTGAGACTGTCCCAAAAAAACAAAAACAAAACACGAGAACATTATCAATAATACAAATGTTGTGAAAAACAACTACTTTCTAAAACTAAAGAAATTTAGGGGCTGGAAATATAATTGAATGGTACAGTCCTTGTCCAGCATGCCCAAGGCCATGGGTTGAATTCCCAGCACATGTACACACACAAAAAAAGACTGATTCAGTCAGATTGGCAGTTTCACATTTTAGAAATCTTCTTAATGTCTTGCTTTACCGAAGAAAGATGATTTGTGAATGTATGAGTAACAAAGGCATATAATATTTTAGTGTTTTTAGCAAATTAATTTATGCCTCACTACCTGCCAAGTTCCAAACTGCTAAGAAAAATACTCCTGACCTCTCAGTTCCTTGAAAATAGTTCTGAGACCCTTACAGATCCCATGACAAAATTTGAGAATCACAACCTTGGCGCAACCACTAATAAGTAAAACAAAGAGGTATGACTAATAGGTCAAAAGAATGGAGGTGGTGCTTGAATGACACATTTACTAAGTATGTTAACAGATTAAACCAATAGACTCCCAACTTTCAAATTTGATCAATCAATTAACAATTTGTTACTCTGCCATCTATTTTCTTAACTACACAAAACAGTATTAACCTTAACCCTAAATTTGAACTTGTACTTTGGGACATTCAGTTACATTATAAATTAGAACAATTTTCCACAGAAAGCTGCTTAACACATCCATGTATTTCACACTGCTCTCACTGAGAATACTATGAGAATACTAGGGCAGGTCAGCCTTTCTAGAGTTCACTGTACTCATTCATTATAACTTTAGGACAGTTTAGAAACTACCCTTGCCTATAATGTGCTACTTTCTATGTATATTGTGTATTTGTGCATGTAGACACACACACACACACACAGACAGTGAAGGGAATCTACCCTAAAACCCACTTTACAGGGCGCTAACCACACATCTTGGGCAATTGTGTCTTCAGTACAAACTGTGCTCCAATTCTGTTGGCTTCCTAGGACAGGGCCTACCCAGCTTGACCAGAATTCACTTAACCTTTCAGTTTCTGCCTGGGAGTGTTAGAACAATGCTTTCAGAACTTTTGGCTTTCACAAACCTGTTAAATAAAATATGAATTGGGGAAAATCAACACTGAGTTGCTAATTTTTAATTTTGCCAAGGATAGTAATAAAAAAAAAAAAGCAAAACACAACCCCTACTTATAATTTTAAAATGACAATATTTTAACCCCAAAAGGCAAGTAAAATAAGACTCAGCTGCTTTAAAATAATAAATCTAACTTTAAGGAAAACTTACATTTTCTTCTTTTCTCTTATACCATGTAAAAATACACAAGGATATTCTCAAATAATCCCAGGATCCAGGAATGAAACTCCTTGGGTCACATGAGGTTTGGCAGGATCTGAGACTTAAAAAGGAGAGGCTTCAAGAAGATCTTGACTCTCATTCAAAGCCTAATTCAAGTACTACCTTCTCCTCTCTGACATTTTCTTTGATTTCCTCTTATTATAGCTTTTCCTTCTAATAAATATCTCTAGCACTTAAGTCAAAATCACAATTAACTACAAAACCACATATACCGTATACTTTTCAAACTTTACTGTAGTGGTTTAGATCTTTTGTTGTTTGTTTTGGTGCCGGGAATCGAACTCAGGGCCTTGTGCTTGCTAAGCAAGCACTGTAACCACCGAGCTAAATCCCCAGCCCCTCTTGTGGTTTAGGATCTTAAGAGTCCCCTACTGGCCATGTGGAGAAGGCTTAGTTGCTAGTTAATGGCACCATTAAGAGGTGGGGCCTAACTGGAGCAGTTAGCACACAGGGTACATTTCTCTTTGGCTTTCTGGCCACCATGACATGAGCAGTGTGGCTCTACCATGCACTCCCTGCCCTGATGTTCTGCTTCTCTACAAGCCAAAGTGACAGGCCATGCAACCAAGATCTGAAACCGTGAGCCCAAAGAAACTGTGTTTTCCTCTCAATTATTTCAGGTACTGTATTCTGTAACAGTGACAGAAAACTAACATCTTTACCATCCTATAGTCACTGAGAGCTTATGTTAAAGAGGAACTCAAGGTGATGATAAGCAGCCAAATATAAAAAGGAGTGGGATTAACCTCAGATCTATATGATCTGAATGTGTAGTTGGATCCAACACACAAGGTATTAAGAGTATGATTTGGGCTTTGCCTTTTGGGTTAATATTTCTAACTTTATTCCCCCAAAACACATGTATCCACGGTAACAAGAATAGACATCAGGTGTAAACTGATAAATATATCCACTCTGAGTGGTATGGATATAGTAAGGTTTTAATTTATACTTCCACAGTCAATCAAAAACAATAAATACCATCTTTTACTTAGGCTTAAATGTGTACATGTTTTGCCTAGGGTATTCAGATTCTGATCTAGAAGGTGTGGGATATGGACTGACATTTTGCATATTTAATAGGTGATGCCTAGACAGGTATGGTGGCACACACCTGTAACCCCAGCACTCTGGCAGGAGGATTCCAAGTTGAAGCCTGGCCTGGGGAACTTAGTGAGATTCTGCCCCCCCCCCCCAAAGGTTGGAAATGTAGCTCATTGCAAAGGCCCTGGCCACAAGGGCCACAAAACCAAACAAACGAAAACAAAGAAAAGGTGGTATATGGTGCCACTGGGTACTGAACAGACCTACTGTGACATGCTCACTGCTCACTGCTCAGCCCCATGGGCCAACCTCCCCAGTCTATCACCAATGGACAGCTTTTCTTTTTTTAAATTGTGAGACAAAGTCTAAGTTGCCTACTCTGGGCTTGAACTTGGAATCCTCCTGCATCAGTCTTTCAGAGTGCTAGGATTACAGGCATTAACACAATGCCTGGTACCATCAGAAAACTTTCTGAAAGTAAAGTCTGATAATGTCCTGCTCAAACCACTTCAAAGGTTTCCCACCACATGGGCAGAGAATAGAGGTCTAACTGCTTAATATGACACACTAGCCTGCCCTTTTACTTGGTTCCTACTTCTCACTTAGCCATTTTGATGAACTAGATTTTCTAGCAGAAGGCCCTTACACAAGAAAGGGTGTGGTGGTGCTTTCTGCAAGAAAGGGTGAGAGGCTGAGGCAGGAAGCTCTCAAGTTTGAGCTCATCTCAGGCAATTTAGCAAGACTCTGTCTCAAAAAAAAAATAATATTTTAAAAAGAGCTGGAGATACAGCTCAGTACAAAGGCCCTGGGTTCAATCTCCAGTGCTGGGGGAAAAAAAAAATGGGGGAAAGGGGTGCTTTCCCCCGAACATTAAATAAGCAATATGCTTATTCTTCATTTGGTTTGAAAGGTCTAACTTAATACACATACATCGAAACAAAAGAGTGAACCATGATTAATGGCTAACATGCCCATGATCTTGGCTTTATGCAGAAGATAAATTCTCCAACATACTCACCACCCCTGCAGTACTAGGGATCAAACCCAGGGGTACTACATCCGCAGCCCTACCCTCCTTTTGAGACACGACAGAGTCTCCTTAAATTGCCCTGGCAGGACTCGAACTTGTGACCCTTGTACAAGTGCTGGGATTACGGGTATGTGCCGTGGCCCCTGGCTTCCAACAGCCCTTGCTAACTTGGCCCCAGGGCTCAGGTATATTGCCACAGTACAAATCACAAGTCCTGTTTATTTTTCAAAAGATGTAACTTATATAGGTACAGGGGTATGAAAGAGGGAGTTGTGACTTTTTGCTTGTTTGTAGGTTTATAGATAATTCAAATGGCAAGGGCCTAGCGTTCCTAGGCATATTCCTACATGATTCAAGAAAACACCAGCACAGCAGCTGGTATCAAGTGGCTAACTGATTTAAGAGATTTCATCTGAAATTTCGTGAGCTCCACATGAGTTTAATTGTAGATCTTTTTGGCAAACGTAAAACACATGGTGAAGAAAGAAAAACATTTCCTAAGTAAAATATAAAAGAAGTTATGGATCTATTTCTACTTATCTTTCACTCCAGCACCTTCTTTTCTTCCCTCTTCCCTCCTTTACCTGTCTTTACTAGCCAATGACTCATTTTCAAACTAAAAAAAATATTATCCACGTTTTAAAAGAATGGTCTCTAAGATACCACATCCTTGAAGACAGTTGAGTCTTGTTTTAAGTAGAAAAAGACAGGGATTCTCTTAATTCAGTGACTGAGTACATGGTGTATATGACCTCTAATTCCAATTATTGTCTTGTCAGAGGCAGATATGAAGAATAAGCTCTTTCTTCTCTTTCTTTCTTTTTTTTTTTTTGAGACAGGGTCTTGCTATGTAGCTCAGGCTGGCCTTGAACCCAGTGATCTTCCTGCTTCAGACACCATGCCCAGCTTCTCTTTTTCTGTTCTAGTATTTCTACAGTAAATTAGCTCTGCCTCAAATCTTTTTTTAAAAAGGGAAGAGGGGGTTGGAGATTTAGCTCAGTGGTAGAGCACTTGCCTAACAAGTACAAGGCCCTCAGTTTGATCCCCAGCACCAAAAAAGCACAGGAGAGAGAAGACCCACTGAGCCCAAAACAAGACATTAAACCACACCACACATCTAGGTAAGTATTCAGTTTAAAGAGCCAAAACACATGTAGAAAGAAACCATCTATCCACTTCATCATCAAGAATGCAAATCAACACTGACTAGGGAGGAAAGAGTTAAAATACACGAAAAGAAGTTATAAAAGACTATGAATTCTATGATTATCTTGGGAACTCTCTCAGTCTCTCTTCTGCCTTCTGTTACTGTTCTTAGTGCCCCTAACTTGTTTTCATGATTGGTCTCTTCAAATTCTCCTCATATATATATATATATCCCTCAAATGCGTAAGTAGCTAGTATGCATCTGAGTCCTTGAAAGTCTAAAGAAGCTCTTTCTTTTTACTTTACCTCCACCTTGACGCATGAATTTTCACATGTTTTTCAGAATAAGTAAAAAAGAATCTCAAGGCCACATGGATACTGGCCTTACAGAATGACAGAAAACAGACTTTCAAATGATCAGGAAACATGTGCAAGCCACACTCACCTTCATGGGGTTTTCATCATATGTTGGCGTTCCCAGGTCCATCTCAGCTTCATGCTCAAGGCTGGCATCATCTCCTGGGCTTTCCCAAGTAGGGGGATCCCACTGAGTCTGCCTAGAAGGAGTTAAGAACAGCCATGCCGTCACAGCTAGAAAACAAGAGAAATCTGGCACAGGTATCTGCTCATATGCACATAAAATACAACATACTCTGGGGATTGCAGAATAAGCCAGCACTGTGAGATTGAGATATAACATCTTGTCTACCTCTCACTTGACTCTTAATGTCCTGGACACAGGATTTAGCAAAGTTTAACCAGTAAGTGAAGGAGGTGTCTGCCTACGCTATTCTTTGTTGGTCAAGGATCAATAGTGATTATACCTAGTATATACTTGGACCGAAACACAGTAAATCAAGTCCCAACACTGCCTTCATAGTCCTTGACCATGTAAAAAAACTGTCCCTTGCTTTCAGAAATATCCACCCTATACTGGGGATTGAACCTAGGCAGTGCTGAACTACAGCCCACACCTGCATTATTTTGAGAGAGACCAAGGTGACCTTGATTTCCCAATCCTCCGACCTCAGTCTCTCAAGTAGCTGGGATTACAGGCCTTTGTCACCACATACTGCAGGAGTCTTGTCTGTAATTTTGCTCCTTTGGTTTAATGACTGACTGCACGGACAGAATGTACAGGTTAAAACCATGTGCTCTCTACTAAAAATATTCTTAAATGTCTGCAAAAAAAAGGACTCAGCTACGTTAACTCTTTGAATATTTGTACCTGTTTTGAAAATAAGCAGGCAGATTATTTTTTGAAGCTAGATCTACAGGGTCAAAACTGCCAAGTAAGGATATTCATGTTCACGAGCCTGAAGTCAGTGTCACAGGGAATGCCATGAGGGCAGGCATCAATCTTTAGTCAGCAACACTAAAGACATCTGATGCAATTCGGATTTATAAATAACCACAAAAATAACTTACATGTAACCTACTGAACTAGGTAAAAAACAAAATTAAGGTTTCTACTGAAATAAATGAACCAAAACCATGATTTTTATTGTGGACATTAAACAGATACATTTAAATGTCTGTTCCTAGGTACTAGATAGGGAAAACCTACCAAAAAATGGAAAAGGTACACGTTTAAATAAGACATAGATCTTTTTTTTTATTTTTGGAAGAATAGCAGTATACTAAAAAGCTTGTTTTGGTGTTGAAAAACAAAGTCTTGGTTAAATTCACAGGCAATAGTTTTTAAAATCAATACACATTCAGTTAGCAACATAATAAGGGCTCATTTTAGTAAAGATTTTTTTTTGTTTTGTTTTTTAGTAAAGATATGTTAATGAGAATAATGAAGGGTTGTCTAAGCAGAAAGCACAAAGGGGAAATATGTGACTTTACAAAAATGTTAAACTTCTTTATACTACACGATATCAAAAACAAAAACATTTTCAATATTCTTGATGAAGAGAAATAATGGAGACTGATGACATGTCCCAAACAAACAACTCACAAAACAAAGGCCAGTAATCTAATGAAGATGTTACACTGGAATTGGAAATGAAAGTGATTTCTCACCTATTAGACAAGATTAAGAGTTGACAAGAGGAAAAAGGCATTTTTGCACACTTCTTTGCGGAAGTCTAAATTTGTACAAACTTTTTTAAATGGCAAATTGAGGTGGGCATGGTGACACATGCCTATAATCCCCACACTCTGGAAGGCTGAGGCAGGAGGATTTCAAATTTGAACCCTGCTATGGCAACTCAGCAATTTAGTAAGATCCTATCTCAAAATAAAAAATAAACTGGGCATGGTGGCACATGCCTATAAAATCAGCACTTGGGAGGCTGAGGATGGAGGACTGCCACAAGTTCGGGGTTGGCCTGGGCTACAGATCGAGTTCAAAACCAGCCTGAAAAAATAAGGGCTGGGGATGTAGCTCACTGTGAAGGCCTTGGATTCAATCTCCAGCACAGGAAGGAAGGAAGGAAGGAAGAAAGGAAGGAAGGAAGGAAGGAGGGAGGGAGGGAGGAGGGAAGGGGGGAGGGTGGGTGCTTAGGGGAAGGGGAGGGGAAGGGAAGGGGAAGGGAGGGGAGGGAAGAGGGAGGAAAAGGGGGAAGAAAAGGGGAGGAGGAAGGGAAGGGAAAGGGAGGAGAGAGGAGAGGAGGGAAGGGGAAGGGAGAGAGAAAAAAGACAGACAGACAACAACAACACAAACTCTGACAAATTTCCCAACATAAAACATGTACCTGTTTTGCCCAGCTAATTTACCTGTAAGAATCTACTTGGGGTTGGGAACATAACTCAGTGGTAGAGCACTTCCCTACCATGCCCAAGGACCTGGGTTTAACAAGTCCCACCGCTTGAACCACCAGTGGTATATTCTAATCACTTTTATTTCATTACCTTTATCAGTCTTTTAAATAAAATTAATAACAAGCCACCCGATAGGACACTCATGCACATACCACTGGTGGTTGAAGCCACCAAGCAAAGAGACACAAATTACATTCCACTGTGAACATGTTAATTCCTAGCACTGGAAAACAAAAGAATCTGCTCAAAGATCAGTGTTTTGGGGTTGGGGATTTAGCTCGGTGGGAGTGCTTGCCTAGCAAGTGCAAGGCCCTGAGTTTGATCCCTAGCGCGCACGAGCGCGCGCGCACACACACACACACACACACACACAAATCAGTGTCTCTGAGGATGTCCAGGATTAGTCACATAGAAATACTGAAGGTCCACCAATTAGAGAGGTTAAACAAAATTTGGTAGCCCATCACCTTTATTGATAAATGAAGCAGACTACAAAACATTCACAATTGAGGTATTATATACTAATGAATGTACACACATGCACAGAAGCATATAGACCTATATAAAACGATACAACTAAAGAGGTATTTTTCTTTTGTTTTGGTGGTAGGAACTGAACCCAGGCCCTCACAAATGTAAGCACACACTTTACCACTCTATACTCCCAGACATATCTGAAAAGGTATTTTTAAAAATGTTAGACAAGCTATCTCTGGGTAGTGGTCCTTCCAATACTTTTATTTCCCTCTTAATAATCTCTTCTACTGTTGTTTATTTTGTAATAATAAGCCCACATAATTTCTGTCCAAATAAAACAGTCCTATTTTCAATTATTTTCTTAGAGAAAATTCTAAGATAAAGTCAGTTTTTGTTATATATATAGAAATTGTCAAACTATGGTTCATGGATCAAATCCAGCCCACTACATATTTCTGTAAGGGTCTTTTGTTGTTGTTTTTCCATGGTAGTGAAGATTGAACCCAGGGCCTTCTTTTTTATTCTGAGACTGGGTTTTGCTAAGTCTCTAATCTGTCCAGGCTGGACTAAAACTTCTGTCCTCTTGCCTCAGCTTCCCAGAGTGCTAAGATTATAGGTATGTATCACTATGCTCTGCTTGTAAAGTTTAATTGCACACAGACATATCGTTTACATATTGTCTATAGCTGCTTACAAAATACTAGCAGAGTTGGAGCAGTTATGATAATGAAACTGCTTAGCCACCAGCAAAGCTTAAAGTATTTCTTTTCTGGGCTTTTATACATCCCCTCCCCATCTACAACATTAGATAAAGTTACTACCACTTTTCAACAATCTGTAGTTTTCTCCAAGAGTCTTACAGATAAAAGTATACTAAAATAGGCTGAGCACGGTACTTAATCCCTATATCTCAGCTACTCAGGAGGCTGAGATGGGAGGATTTCAAGTTACAGGTCAACCTGAGCATTTAATGAGATTCCATCTCAAAAAAAAAAAAAAAAAAGAAAAATACACATCAAAAATGTATTGTAAAAGTACGAAAGTCTAAGGTCTAAAATACCTTTCAAGATGTGATTTTGGAAATTCAGTAGCCTTTAAACACAGTGGGCAACCAATAACTGTAAAACTCCCCTGATGGTGGCAGCTTCTCTGACCAAGTGAAAGCATATCAGGGGATGCCCACACAACCCTCTTACCTCGTGATCACATGGTAGTAGTAAATCTTCCCTTCTGGATCTCGGGCTGTCTTCCAATTGGGAGGTAAGACAATGGTTTTTGGTTTCGGAGGAGATGGGGGTGGCAGATCCAGCAGATTATTTGTCACAACCATGTCAGGCTAAAAAAAACACACATTTTTGATCAATGACATTTCTACCAATTGGCTCAACAAGATAAAATAGCCCAATTAAGCAATACATAAAAATGTACATCTAGTTCTTCAAGAAAGGATAAGGGAAAAGTAAAATTTAGAAAATGACCAAAGAGACAATATGTATGAAGAGCTTCAGGGATGCATCAGAAAAAATGGCTCCAAGTTCATCATAGCTCCACGTTCACAGAAAACTGAGAGAAAAATGGCTCCAAGTTCACCATTCAAGGTAACACATGAAAAATACCCAGGTATTTTAAAATAGTATAAATCCAACTTTAAATAGCCAATGCCAAATGGCATATACCAATTTCAGGATACTGATTAGCTCTCTGTTTTAAAAACAAAAACAAAACCTGTAAAGCAAATATGACAGAATGTTAACATTTATCCATTATATTTTCCTGTGCTTTTTCTGTAGATTTGAAATTTCATAGCTATATTTTAAAAATCTTAGTGTTAGAAGGTTAAAAAGCATAAAAAAACAAAAGCATAAAAAGCCTCATAATCACTGTAATGGATTTAAGTGTTTTCCCCAAATCCATATTCTGAAGGCTAACCCCATTGTGACTGTATTTGGAGGTAATACCTTTAAGGGAGTAATTAAGGCTCAGCTGAAGTCATAAGGATTCTGGGAAACTAATCCAAAGGGACTTGGGGTCCATAGGAGAAAAGGAAGTAACGACAGAGAATGCTTGCAGAGGAAAGGGCCTGCGAGGACACAGTAAAAATGTGGCCAACCAGCAGCCAAGCAAAGAGGCCGGTGGAGAAAACCAAGCCTGACACCTTGATGTGGAACTTCCACTTTCCACAACTGTAAGAAAACTAATTTCTTTTGTTTAAGCCACTCGGTCTGCTATTTTGTTACAGCAGTCCTAGGAGACTAAAACAATCACCACAAGGATAGACACCCTTCATTGTTCCTTCTATATAAACCAATTAATGAAGCATAATTTTTTCAGCTTTACCTTTATCTGAGCAGTTAAAGAGCAACTTGAGATCCCAGACTCAGATTAAATATCTTCACACGGGTCTTTAGACATCCCTGACTTCAGCATATCCCTGTTTATCCTCACCTTACTTTGCCAAGCTGGCATTTTTGGCTCAGTTTAAATGTTACTTCCTCCATTCCCACAGTGCTCTGACCAGCCAATAAAGTGACCTCTTTTCCTATGCTTCTGTGCCACTTAAGAATATTCCAAATCATCTGGTACTATCTACACTAACCTTCCTATCTGTTTAAAGCCAACATCAGTTGCCAGACTGCTATGAAAGCCTTCAATCACAGTATTCTGTTTAGTCTTTCATACCTTAGGGTTATACCTTTCATACCTTTGGCCATACCACCCTCTCATTTTCCATTTTATCCAAAACCAGTAACATTCATCAAGATTTCACCATAACCTTCCACAAATGTTGCAGAACACCAAGCTTTTATTATACAAAATATACAGTTAAGTATATAATGCAATTCTATATCCCTAACCTAGTCTGTAGTGACTAGTAATAGTATCATATTCTAGTACTCAGTAAATACCAATAGATACCTGGTCTCGGAAATTATTACTCCAAAAATTCATAAAGTATAAAATTATAAACAGCCAGGGTAAATAACAAAAAGAATCTTAGAAGACAAATATATACCAAAAAAACATGTCCCTAAATTGCACAGAATTAAAAAACTTTTTTTATAGAATGGTTGAATACATGCTCTAAGGGTGCTCAAGTCAAACTGGTGACTATATCTACATTAAAATATAAACAAAACCCCAAAACAAAAGAAACTCTAAATACAAGGTAGATAGCCAATGAGAGTTTTAGAAACTATTTCTTACTGGCTGTAAAGGTTGAGGCTGCCCTGGTGTAACTATTGTAGTCACGGCTGCAGTTGGCTGTACCACCACTCCTTGTGGGTGAGCTGTGAATATCTGCTGTCCCTGGATATACTGAAGACTTGGCTGAGCATAACTCTAAAAGATAAAATGAAGGCATTAATAATGCATACTTTTCTAGATTCAATAAGCCAGTAACCGATTTCCAAGTTGACACAATCTTATTGGCAGATAAATCCATTACATGTCTTGTAAACTTTTCATGTGTATATTTAGATGCAAATATGTAAAACAATCTTTAAGCACAAAAGTTTCTTTTTACAAAAATTCCCTATCTATTTACTTTGATTTCATTTTATCACAAGAATATAGGATGTTTTCTTGCTCATGGACACTCTCCAATTGCTTCACTTTAAACAAAAGAGCTCCATGCTGTCTTTCAGGGAACCTTTTTGCTGCCAATGAGTAATAACTAGCAAGTTATTTTGATGGGATAAGGTTGAAGGGAATGTTCATAGAAAAAATGATGATCAAATTTTAAGTTCATTTGTTTTAGCTTTCTGTATGTACTACAACCCCTACAAAAACAGAATTTAATGCACCTAAAATTTTCACTGCACATTCATTTACACTACATTAGGATGCAGAAAGCCCTTCTGTATATATTACCTCATTTAGTCCTAACCACATAAAATGCAGGTATTGCCTGTGCCTAGAGTTTCATAAGAAAAACGTACTATGTCTAGGAATTAAACCTACTCTACAATTATTTGTCAACCACAGTAAAACCTATTTAAAGAAGTAACAAGAAGCCTGAAAATAACCTGGCTGATTTAAAGGTCGTGACTGCGAAGGAATTATATCCATTACTTAAAAACAGATTTTTATCCTATGGACTAAGATTCTACCAGGTAAAATGATTCAGAAGCATTAATTTATAAGTACTCCAAATACAAAATATAACAATCCCAAATGGTACCCAAGTAGTGCAAAAAGGCCAATGTAGCTATTTAAATTTCTGGACTAGTAATCCCTCCCACTGAAATGTAATGGGGATCAAACCCAGGGGCAATCTAACACTGAGCCACATCCCCAGCGCTCCCCCCTCTTTTTTTTAAATTTTGGGACAGGGTCTTACTAAATTGTCCGGGCTGGCTTCCAACTTTTGATCCTTTTACCTCAGCCCCCCAAGTAGTGGGATTGTAGACATGTAGTACCTACCAATGGTACAGGTGCTCTACACATTTCTAGCCTTCAGATAAATATTTTTTGAGAGGTCAGAGAAAACGGTAGCAAAGGAAAAAAAGAGTAATATTCAAAGCTGGGGGTGGTGGGGTACAACTGTAATCCCCCAGCAATCTGGGACACTGTGGCAGAAGGATCACAAGTGCAAACCCAGCCTAGACAATTTAACCTTATCTCAAAACAGAAAGGGCTGAGGATGTAGCTCAATGTAAAGGTCCTGGGCTCAATCCCTAGTACTGGGGGAAAAAAACCAACAAAATCTAATGAAGAATTCTGTCCGAAAGATCAGAATCAAGAGAATTAAGAAAGGCTTGTCATGCAGACATTTTAAAGTGTTACTACAGAATCAAGCTGTGGTTTCTTGAGCATGAAGATGGGCTCCAAATGTTGGCTGTGAGATAAATCCTGGACTGAAATAGCATTATGTGGCATGATCACAACTTATATTTACAGAACAAGTCCCCAATTTTATCTGGTTCTAAAATATAAAAGATATGTTAAGGGATGACACTTTATCATCAAGAATAACAGGAGAATAACTTTCAAAGGAAAAGGTAAAGCATGCTGAACAACATCAGCACTGCTGGACAAATCACCCAATATCACTATATTCATTAGAAGATCTATTGTTTTTGTTTTGTTTTTGAGACAGGGTCTCACTATGCAGCTCAGGCTGGCCTCAAACTCATGGTGATCCTTCTGCCTCAGTCTCAGAGGATCTACTGCTAAAATATTTTTTCAAGGTTCTATAGTACCTTTCCTTAATCCTAAAACCAGTGATAATCATATGCCAATGTCCAACTAACAATAGTGATATACACTTATTTAAAAAAAAAAAAGAGTTCAGGCTTTTACAAATATCACATACCCAGTTAAATCTATTTGAGGGGAAATCTGTTGAAGATTGACTTGCCCTTTCAAATGACTTGAATTTATATAAAAGCTAATTTGTTAAATGTACATCTGGTCAGAAATAGCTTTAAAATGTGATTTTTCAATGAGCATTATAAGAGAAATCTAAGGAAGTTCAACATGTTGTAGAAAGGGAAATATTTATCTTGCATACTTTTTGTGCCCCACTTTTAGAGACAAAAAAAATCACTATTAATTATATCTGAATCACTTCGCTATATAAAGTAAAAATTACAGTTAAGTGCTCAATATTTTGAGATGTAGTAACTTTGTAAGAATAGGTCACTTATTAATGTCCCAAGACCACTATAAATCATATGACACATATGCCACAAATCTAAATCACGTTACACATTATTTCATCATTACAGCCTGCATATTCTCAGTAGCCTGTGTTGATATGGTTGGTAGTACATGTCTACAATCCCACTACTTGGGGGGTTGAGGTAGAAGGATCAAAAGTTGGAAGCCAGCCTGGACAATTTAGTAAGGCCCTGTCCCAAAATTTAAAAAAAAAAAAAAAAAAAAAAAAAGTGGGGGAATACCCTTAGCCAGAACCATCCACCTAAGCTGCTTTTGAATTCCTGACCCACATATGCAAGGCCCTGTACTCAATCCCTAGCACTGAGGGAAGAAAAAATTATACATTCAAAAGTAACCCATGGCAGGACTTTTGTCCTCCATACCAGATTTCATAACATCCACAAACAGACTCAGACAGAAAAAGAGGTTAGAGTCAGTTACCTGTACAATTGGTGGAGTTGTCTGTGAATAAGGAGATGTCACACCATAGACACTTGGACATGTCTGTCCTTGATAATATATGGTTGCTTGAGATTGTGCAGGGGAGTACTGCTGCTGTACACTGACAGACTGCTGGTTTGAGTCCCAAACACTGTAATTCTGTCCCTGAACTGGGCCTGGGGTTGGTACTGGCATGACAGCAACACTGGAATCTTGGTGTACCACACCATCACTCTGGGCCACATACTGTGAACTGGATACCTCCACAGGGGCTGCCACATGTGGCACCACTGGCACTGGTGGAGGGGCGGCAAGGGGTTCTGTAGAATGTCCTACCAAAGGCTGAGCATGATCATAAGGAGTGGGAGAACACACAGGGTCCATGCTGGGTGTGGGTAGGAGCACCTTTCCAGCATTCGGGTTGCTGGGATCCACATAGGCCTGCATGGGATAGCCCGGTGGGTAGCCAGCAAAGGGGTGATGGGGGGCATTATAGCCGAGAGAGTCATAGGGTAGTGGTGATGTCATTCCCAGATTCTGCATCTGCTGCTGCTGTTTTTGAGCCTCCCGCTGAGCCACTTCTTGCTCAAACAACTTTCGGCGCTCCTCTGTAGAGAGTTTATTGCGGTCTTTAATTCGTACTTTCTTTTTAGAAGTTGGTGTATCATACCTAGAAAGAAAACATAAGAGGATCACAAAGCTACTCATGAAATCATAGGCATAATCCAAGCACTAAGAACTGCTATGTCACACATTACTGAAACACTGACCACATTAACCTCAATTTGGCAGGAGTTAAAAATCATACTCGAAATTAGTTAAGGAGTTTTGCAGATAGAACAGAAGCCCAAAGAAATCAACATTTAGATGAAGTTATTACAGGAGAAACAGACTACAAGAAGATACAAGGGATTCTGATTCTAGACTTCATTTTTTTCTTTTTTTGGGTGCTGGGGATCAAACTCAGGGTCTTGGCACTTGCTAGGCAAGCACTCTATCACTTGAGTTAAACCCCCAACTCCTAGAACTTCATTTAAAGATACATAACAGCATCACATTCTTTACAGCTAGAGTCTATTATTGTGTAACTCAAATTCCGAAATTCGAAAAAGAAAAATAAGTGTAATGAACCAAGAAATAATCCAATACTCAATCTAATTCAGTATCCCTAAAGTCCACAGTATAGTGAGGCAGGAGATTAGCTCTGAAGAGAATTAGGAGCTTGGAAGATAAACACAAATTCAATAATTTCAACCAGGTAAAAGAAATCCACATACAAGCATACAATACAGAACAACAACAACAACAAAAAAAAAGGAGTTAAAAGTAGACTCAGAGAGGGGCTAGGGATTTAGCTCAGTGATTAGAGTGCTTGCCTTGCAAGCACAAGGCCCTGAGTTCGATCCCCGGCACCACAAAAAAAAAAAAAAAAGAAGACCCAGAGAAAAGCAAGATTACTTGAAGAATGATAACAATTAGACCAATAAACGAGGACCAATAGCATCAAAGTGTTGTTTTTTTTTTTTTTTTTTGTGGTGCCGGGGATCGAACTCAGGCCCTTGTGCTTGCAAGGCAAGCACTCTAATCACTGAGCTAAATCCCCAGCCCTAAAGTGTTGAGAGAATGTTACCCTAACAAACCTTCTCTTTAAAAATGAGGTATTTTTCAAAATATTATTCATAGAGCTTTCAGATCATCTGGCAATTCCACTTCCATGTACACACCGAAAGTAAATGAAAGCAAGTTAAGAAAAAAAAGTTAAAACAAGGAATTCAGCTGGTGGTGCATGTCTGTCATCCCAGCACACTGGGAGGCTGAGGCAGGAGGGTCACAAGTGTGAGACCAGCCTGGGCAACTCAGCAAGATCCTGACTTGTAATAAAAAATAAAAAGGGCTGAGGAGGTAGCTCAGTGCAAACGATGATATGGATTCAATCCTCGTACCACAAAAATAAAACATTTAAAAATATAAACAAAAATATAAAACACGGTACAAGACTTTTACAGAGCAGCAATATTCACAACAGCAAAGTGGAAACACAGCCAAGCACGGTAACACATGCATGTAATTTTATCACTTAGCAGGTTGAAGGATCATGAATTCAAGGGCAGCCTGGAATATGTATAGCAAGACAGTGTCTCAAAAAAACAAAAACAAAAAGGGAATGGGAGTATGAAATAATCCCAATGTCTATAAACTGATAAAATTTATAAACTAGTACAGTTATACAATGGACTCAGTAATAACGTACTATGGTAGTACAACACAGATGAATCTAAAATGCAGTATGGTAAGTAAAATGCAACAGACTACAGAGGGGGCCAGAGGAATTTTCTGAGGCAATGGAAGTGTTCTGTGTGTATGACTGTATGACTGTGGGGCTGGTTACATAACTGTACCTCTGACAAATTCCACTGAAGTCGCTTAAAATACTGAATCTTACCCTAAGTAATTTATACCTGATAACTAAATAGAGCTGATTTTTAAAAAATGAGCAATGCAAGCAAGAAGAACTGAGTAAGACCTGTATTGTTTAGAACACTGATTAATTTTAGATTTTCCTTAAACTGATTGAAATAGTCATAGTCAAAAAACAAAACAAAACAAAACAAAAACCCACAAACCTGCCAAAATGTATTTTAGGGCCAGTTTCTTTATTCTTTTCTTCTTCTTCTTTTTTTTTTTTTTTTCTTTTTTGGTGCTGGGGATTGAACTCAGGGCCTTCTGCTTGCAAGGCAAGTACTCTAACCACTGAACAAAATCCCCAGTCCCCAAAATGTATTTTTAAAACTATAATTAGTTGGGCTGGGGATTTAGCTCAGTGATTAGAGTGTTTGCCTAGCAAGTGCAAGGCCCTGAGTTTGATCCCTGGCACAAATAATTAAATAAATAAATACACACATACATACAAACTATAATCAGTTATAAACTATCAGACATACAAGCTGAGTGTGGTAGAGTAATTCCAGCACTCTGGGAGGCTGAAGCAGATGTTCACAAATTCAAACCCAGTCTGGGAAAAATAAATAAATAAATAAATAAACAGGCCTGCAGATACATCTTAGTATGACGACCCTGGGTTAAACCCCCAGAGCTAAGTTGGTGTGGGGGGTCATTAGAAAGTATAAGGGTTGAAAGAAAAAAGGAAAGAAAGAAGTCAATATACTTCTATTAACATCAAACAGAGAGAATTTATGAAAGACTATGAAGCAAACCTAAATAAAATTTCAAGAACTGTTATCATACAAGACCAACTAATGGTAGTTAAATTACAAATTTAACAAAAAATTGTAAGCATGCACTAGAATTAGAAAACACACTGAAAATTAATGAGCTAAGAACCCATGCAAATTAAGAATTAAAAGAAAGCCAACCAAAAAAACCTTTAAAACATAAGGCAGGGAATAAAAACATCAGTATAAATCATTATCAAGATAAAAAATATTGCTGGGCAAGGTGGCACACACTGGTAATTCTAACTAGTTGGGAGGCTGAAATAGAATGGCAAATTCAAGGCCAGCCTGAGCAATTCTGTAAGACCCTGTTTCAAAATCTGAAAAGGAATGGGGCGCAGCTCAGTGGTAGAGCACTTACCTAGCATGTGCAAGGCCCTCGTTTCAAATCCCAATACAAAAAAAAAAGAGTTTATCATTCTGTGATTTGTATCGGAGGCTCTTGTTAGCAGAAAACAAGACAAAGTCAGGCATGGTGGCACATGCCTGTAATCCCAATACTCTGGGAGGCTGAGCCAGGAGGATCACACATTTGAGCCCAGGCTGAGCAATTTAGGGAGACTCTGTCTCAAAAGAAAAAAAATAAAAGGGTCAGGGAGTGTAGCTCGGAGTGAAGGACCTGGGTTCCTAATACCAAGAGAGGGAGAGAAGGAGAGAGGTAGCACATAAGGATTAGAGATGAAAAAGAAAACAAATGAAAGTGGTGCTGACATACAAACATGGGGCAGGGGCGACTCCATCAAATCCTCATATAAATTTTCAAAATTAGTAAATTCTGTATGGCCACCAAATGTAAGATCAACATATAAGTCAACTGTGTATCTAAATGCCAAACCAAAAATGTAAGAAAAAATTAAAGTTCCTAGATAAATACACCACAGATGTATAAGTATGTCTGGAGAGAACTGTAAATTTTATTAAAGAAGGCCTTTATTTTACTTATTTGTGTGTTTAGTGGTACTGGGGATTGAACCCAAGGCCTTCATACTGAGCTACATCCACAGCCCTCTCCACCTTTAAATTCTGAGTCGGGCCTGGCTGAATTCCCAGGCTGGGTTTAAATTTGTGATCCTCCTACTGCCTCAGCCTCCAGAGTGTTGAGATTACAGGTGTGCGCCACCATGCCCAACTTGAATTAGATTAAGGATTTAATTCTCTCTTATTTTGGGCGGGTTGCTGGGGATCAAACTCAGGGCCTTGCGCTTGCTGGGCAAGTGCTCTACCACTGAGCTGAATCCCCGATTTAATTCTCTTTTAAAAACACATACATAAGGGGCTAGGGATTTAGCTCAATGATTAGAGTGCTTGCCTAGCAACCGGACGGCCCTGAGTTCGATCCCGAGCACCAAAAAAACAAACAAAAAAACCCAAAAAAACTCACAAAAAACCAACAAGAACAAAAACAATACATACATAAAAACATACTATACTATACCTCAAGGGCAGGGAAGGGTTTCTCCCCCAGTCTCTCCCTAGTGCTAGGGATCAAATCCACAGCCTTGTGTACGCCAGGCAAGCACTCTACCACTGAGCTATATATGCCCAGCCCGGAAGAGGATTTTTTAAATCACACTGAGTACTAACCATACAGGAAACATACAATATACGCAATACATTGAATTATACCAAATTAATTTTGCGTATCAAAAGATACCCAAAAAAGTCAAAATACAAGCCATAAACTCACAGAACACAGTTGCAAAAATTATCTTCAAGACAGAATTATAATTAGAACACATATAAAGAACTCCTAAAACTTAAGCCAAATAATGCAATAAATGGGCAACACATAAAAGAAATTTTCTAGAAGAGGAAAAAAATAAGTAATGGCCAATAAACATGATAAGATGTTTAATCTGTTTAGAATTAGGGGAATGAAATTAAAATCACAATGGATTACCATTAAATGTCTAGACCACTCAAAATTTAAAATTCTGGATTAAAAAAAACACACACTCAAAATTTAAAATTCTGGATTAAAAAAAAAACACACACTATATATCAATTTTTTTAAAAAGCGAATTTAATTTAAAAAGAACTTCCTCGCAAGCACAAGGTCCTGAGTTCAATCCCCGGCACCAAAAAAAAAAAAAAAGAACTTGCCAGGGTTGGGGATTTAGTTCAAGTGGTAGAATGCTTGCCTCGTAAGTGCAAGGCCCTAAGTTCAATCCCCAGCACCCATAACTAACTAACTAACTAACTAACTAACTAAACTAGAACTTGTCTGGAATAAATGTTTGCTAGCCCTTAGTGGAGGTTTATGTGGTTTGTCTGTCTACCAGCAGAACAGAGCTCCTGATATTTTTAAATTAGTATTTTGATTGGTGTGGCATAAGATTCACTAGAAAACAAGTATGTTGCTTAAACTGGTCTCAAATTTGGGATCCTCCTGCCTTATCCTCTAAGTAGCTGGGATTAGTTATGAGCCACCATGCTCAAAGTTGTGTGTTTGTGTGTGTGTGTGTGTGTGTGTGTGTGTGTGTGTGTGTGTGTTAGTGAGGACTGAACCCAGGGATTAGAATGTTAGGCAAGCATACTACCAATGAGCTATATATCCCCAGCCCTTCCTCTTTTTTAAATTTTAAATTGCCCAGGTGGGCCTTAAACTTCGTGATCCTCCTACCTCATGCCCCAGAGTAGCTGGGATTACAAGTGTGGACCACCAGCTTTAAAGTTCTGACTTTGAAAGAATTACCCATAGTTTGGGGAAGGGAGGGTGTGACTGAGAATTGAACATAGGAGTGCTTTATATCCCTAGCCCTTTTTATTTTTTGAGACAGGGTTTCCCTAAACGGCCCAGGCTAGCCTTGAACTTGCAATCTTCCTGCCTCAGCCTCTTGACGCCATTAGTTTGTTGTTGTTTTTCCCAAAAAGCAAGTTTATTTGAGAAAGTAAAAGTGAAGAGTGGAGGAGAAACTGGCTCTGCAAAGCAAGCTTGAGCCGAGTAAAGACAGAAAGAAGATAAACGCAAAATTAGAAGTACATGCTACATCTGGGAAACACAGTGTGGGCTATCGTGGAAAATTACAATAGTAAGCTCTTCATGGCCTCGGTGTACCCTTTTTATGGTCCAAATCTCAAGGAAACCAGGGAGAACTTCTACAGATGAGTCCTGAGAAGCTGTGCTGGGATCGCACACCTCAGGTTGATGTCAGGTCGAGGCCATTCTATTAAAAACCTGCTGAAGTTCTCAGAAGTCCACACACAGGGCTTTGTGAACTGTTCTGCACATGTGTCCATGATATTGTAATGAACAGTTCAAGTCTACTTTGCCACATTCTACTTTCCTATCTCATTTCCCCCTGAGGGACACAAAACCCCAGTAATTCCTCATGGTATGCTGAGAGAGTGAAGGTTTCTGTTTTCTATCACTTCTTCAAGCTGGAAGGGGCTGTAGAACCTACCTACTGGGGATTATGTGCTCCCAACTACCTTGGGACACCATTAGTTTTGAAGAGTTATCTCCTATTAACTTCCATTGCACTTTAAACAACAAAGCTTTAGTTCCCTAAATAGCATTTATATGTTATCAAATAGAAACTGACTGAGAATCTTTAAGACTTACCAGTAAAAGTTTTATACTCACTCATCAAGACATAACACTAATTCCAAAAGTCACTGGTGTTCAAAGTCAGAAGTAGACTCAGAGCCAAGTGCATGAGACTTGGGCAGTGTTTTTATTTTTGCTTTTCGGCAGTACTGGGAGTTGAACCCAGGGACTTCACACTGAGCTACATCTCCAGCCCTTCTAAATTTCGATACAGTCTAAGTTGCCCAGTTTGGGCTTGAGCTTGTACTTTTCTTGTCTCAGCCTCCCAGAGTGCTGAGACTACAAGTTGCCCCCCAAAGAGAAAACACAGTCACTTACCTGTCATCTGGCCTTTTTGTTCCCCGCTCGTAGGCAGAAGGTGGTGGTGAGAGGGAGCCCCTTCGTTTCCTTTTCTCTTTATTCTGAGTCTGCTTATCTGGATCTCTCTCTCTCGACCTGTTAGGAGTCTTTGGGGTGGCTGTTTGATCTCTGAGTCCAACAGCATCCCTTCCTCGCTCAGTAACTAACGGAAAAATGTTTTGAAAAGTTTATTTGGTAGACTCTTCTCCACTATGACAGTGAACCAAGTATATAATTAAACTTCTATCTGACAAATGGACTTATGGACGCTTCCCTCAGCTATCTCATCCTGAATCTGAATGAGACTCAGTCTTATGTGTGTATTCACTCTACTTACTAAAATGCTCTTTCATGAATGCCCTTCTCTCTTCCCCACCAAAGACTCAGTCCAAGTCTTCAGCACTTCTAATAAGTATTGCAAGCACATGCATGTAAGATGTTCCTTTTACCTTTGGCAAGGTGATTTGCTTGCCAGTTCAAAATATAGAAAAGCTTCAACTGGACCTGTAACTCTGTGTCTGTAATCAGTAGAACAGCCTGACACACTAAGCATTAAAAAAAAAAAAAGTGCTTATAAAGCAACTGTTTATGAGCTACAAATAAAAAGGGAAAATATTTCAAACACAGGTGTTAATTTAGGAAGTTAGCAAGGCCATACACGGAGATACATCTCCAAAGAAAAGAATAATAGTTTCCTATTCAAAGATGGTACTACTAGCTTTCTTCATTGTTTTTCTTTACTTAGAAACAGGGTCTCACTAAGTAGCCCAGCTGGCCTCAAATTCATGGTGATCCTCCCGGCTCAGTCGCCTGAGAGCTCTGATTACAGGCATGTGCCACCACACCTTGCTTTCTCATTAAGGAAAGACTATAAATATTACTACTAGCACAAAATAGACTCTCAATAAACACATGATGGTTTTTCTTTCAGTCACATCATAAAAATGTGCCCTTCTTCTAGTTTATTTAGTTAGTCAAAACCCCATGTATAAGCATCTGCCAGAGAGGAGCTGATATAAAATGCTGTCAATTAACTGGTCCAGCTCACAAGGTACTAGCACTATGTCCTTCTGTGAGGTGCTCATGACTATTCTGTTTCCTCCTACAAACACATTTCCTGCCCTGGTGTAAATTTCCTTAAAGAGCATCTATTTTTTCACTCTACCTGATGAAACAGAAAAAGGATTCACATCAACAGTTCACATTCTGACTGTACCTTAGAAGATGTGAGGCAGGGAAGTCATCCCATTTATTCTGGTTGATTTCTTCATATTATGAAACAAAGGTACAGCTAGACTATGTATTTCCTAATGTATTTCACAGTTCATCTGAATTTTAAAGGCTCTAAGCTTTCATTTCTTGACACTGATGAGTGAACAGAGTCTTGCATTATAAGCGTTTCCTTGTTCTAAAAGCCTAAGACTGAGTGAGGTAGGGGGTTCCATTTGTTAAGGAGACACTGAAGATACCACAGAAAAAGCCGATCCCTGAAAAGATCATAGTTGTCCAGTAAAGATCATCTCTGAATCCCCTGGAATTTCACAATGCACTAAATATTTGCAAAATATCGCAGGAAAATCTTCATGGATATTTACGTTTTGCCTATGTTGCTAAAGGTTTCAAGTGAGCCCAGAGAGTTGGCATTGCTAGATAATCAACTCCATAGTGGTGCCACATTTTTGCCAACCAATATTGCCCAGCATTGCCTTCTTTTTTATCTAAAGAGTCTTTCAGCCCTGACTATGATATTGGTTATGAAGAGACTAAACCAGTAGAATTTTAAAATATGCCAAAATACGATGGTGTAAGCATCTCTCACAGGTCTTTAATTTTAAAAGACTATTTAATATTATAGCCATGCACACCAAAAATAATGTGAAAGACTAAAAAACATCCCCAAATCCCACACATACTGGACTCTTCACTCTACATTGGCTCAGTGCTGAAGACTTCAAGAAACCAATGACAGCCACCATAACTGAGCTCACTGTTTTAATTCCTAAAGTAAAAACTCTTTTGAAACATAATCGGTAAAGCCCAGAAACCATGGACTCCCCATTTCTGTTCTGGAACCATGATTTTTTAGCCTTTCCAGGGATCACTGACTTCCCGAGAATTTGATACAAGTTTTGAACTTTCCCCAGAAAAGTAAATATATACACGTGTTTTTGCATAAATACTACAGGTAAATATTCTTCCAAAGACCTCTGGGAGTACACGTTTAACCATATCTGCTCTACAGGAACAAATGAATGGATGGAAAGCTACTGAAGACCATGACTTCAAGGAAAAGAGCAACACAGGTAAAAAGAGACCCCTCCTCCAGCAAAAAATCATTAAGAAAGAATAAAAGTGCAACTTTCCAGACTTTTACACAAAATGTTTAATTTACCTAATTATATACTGTCTGGTTTTAAAAACCAAAGCTAAGGTTCTTATCAATTACCTCTGCACATACCAAAAGCCATTTCCACAGAGTAACTCTAAATAGGTACCTGTGCTGTCCTTTTCAGTTTGACTTTTCTTTGGAATTCGATACACCTCCTGCAAAAAAATAAACCAAAGGAGGGATTAGTGTGGGGTGGAAGTGGTGGTTGCTCTGAAACTGTTAGACTTTACACAGCAACAAAGAAATGGGAAGGAACAAACTGCATTTAATTATTTTCCAAAATTTGACTTATATTTGGCTTTAAACAAAAATAGAACACAGAACTCAGTACTACCCCTTAAAACAAGTAAAAACAGCAGGTGTGGTGCACACCTATAATCCCAGCTACTCAGGAAGCTGAGGCAGGGGGATCATGAATTTGAGGTCAGTCTGGGGGAGTTAGTAAGGCCCTGTCTCAAAATAAAATAAAAAAATAAAATAAAGAGGTGGAGGCAAGCATTTGTGAAGGCCTGGATTCAATTCTCAATACCACAAAAGAGAGGGAAAAAGTAAAAATATACAGTACAAATGTCTGTATTTTACATCAACCAAGGTTGTATGATCTCACTAGCAAGAAGAGCAGACTAAGCATTATATATCGGCTAAGAACACACTTCTGGAGAATTCTCACATCTGTATACTTTCTACATGTGCACTTCTGCATAAAAATAAGTCTACCGTTTCCTTACTAACTGAATTTAGAAGTACAATTCTAACATCTCACCTACCACTCCTACTCAAGGGAAGAAAAGCAGCAATAACCCAGTTGCATAAAAAGACCAGAAGTATATGCGTAAAGACAATTCTTATTTGTTAGCATATGTTTCTGTAAATGCAAAGACAATTTGGCTAATGGCCAAATGTTACATCTACTTTTTTTTTTTTTTTTTTTTTTTTTGAGATAGGGTCTTACTATGTAGTCTAGGCTGGCCTTGAACTCACAATGATCCTCATGCCTCAGCCTCCCGAATTCTGGGATTACAGGTGTGCACCACCATGCCCAGCTTATAATATCTACTTTTACAGTGGTACTGTTACAATGTTTAAGTCATTGTTGCTCCTGGAACAGCATCAAATACTGTACCAAAGTTGATGGTAAGGAATGTAAAGTATGTGTTTAAGGCCTGAAATACCTTTCCTTGCCGTTTGATTGAAGGCCCAGACTCTGCTTTATTCCTCTGACAATGCCATCCTACCAAGCCCATCAACTAGCACCTGGGCACATGTTCTCAACCAGTTACCCTGCTGAGTGGGTCAATGACAAATCCACAACTCTCAGTCATACATAAACAATAATACCTCTCCTTTCAAGTAATCATGTAATACTAACCACACACCTATGTAACCTAATGATCCCATTTGGGGAAAGCTAAAGAACTGTTATCTCCACATTATTGTTGGTTCTAGCAATATTTGTGAAAACAAGAAATAACCTACATGGCAACACAAGGTGTAAAGGAAAGGTCAGGATGTAATATTCAGCTGCCACTTAAAATGACAAATATGAACAATACAGATACTACAGGGAAATCTATATAGATGGCAATCATTATATGTATTTGTGCAACTATCCTATGTGTCAAGTGTTATTCTAAGTATTTCAAATGCAGCTGGGCATGGTACAAGCCTGTAATCCCAGCACTCAGGAGGGAGGCTGAGGCAGGAGGTTCACTGTGAATCTGAGGTCAGCCTGGGGTACAGAGAGTTCAAGGCTGGTTTGAACTACGGAACAAAACACTGCTTCAAAAAACCAAAAGTTAAAAATAAAAATTTTAAATTAACCTTTCAAATGCATTAACTTATTTGAGGTTCAAAACAACCCTACAAGGTAAATAGAATTACCTCCATTTCACAAATCAGAAAAATTACTTGAAAAAACTTCACAATCTATCCTTGAAATTTTTAGTTCCATTCAAAAGTTTAGGTCAACTGCTAAGCTGAAAGTGTATGCTGATGTTCACATACACATCAAAAAAATAATTACTACTAATTCATTACTGTGAGCCTAACAGTGTGGGAACACAAGTTTTATCTATCAACGCATACCTATGACTTTGGAATGGCTAACTTGATTTTTCTCCCCCCCCGTTGGTGGGGGGGGGGAGTTTCAGACACGGCCTTGCTATGTAGTTCAGGCTGGCCTTGAACTCATTATGTAACCCAGGCTGGCCTTAAACTCGCAGCAATCCTCCTACCTCAGCCTCCCGAGTGCTGGGATCATAAGTGTGTGCCACGAGGCCTGGCTTGATCCTTCTTATAAAGTCAAAGCTACACATAAAATTTCAGCTGAAAACTGATGATCTAACTCCCTCCTCCCCAAATTATACATTAGAAGACTGACATCCTGAAAAGCCAACTGGAGTTTTCCAAGTCCTACATTATTGGAAGCTGAGAATGAAGCAGCCATGTGAAAATTACTGTGACATCTCTTAAAATCATTTTGTCTTGTGAATAAACAGTGTTAGGCTAAGTGATATGAAAGTCTGTTGGGAATAATGTCACACCCACAAACTACACTTTTCCATCAGAAAACGTTTATGAGTTGGCTTCATTCAAAACAACAGTGGATGTAAAGTCACTTTACGTCATTTACTCAGCTTAAAGAGACTAGTGTAAGGACAGGAGGAGCCCACGATTCTGAGTTCTCACCTTGCCAACCTTCTGTTGGCTTAAAAGAATTCTGCCTCTTAGCCAGGTCTGGTGGCACACTCCTGGAATGCCCACACTTGGGAGGCTCATCAAGGAGGATCGAAAGTTTGAGGTTAGCCTAGGGTACACAAGTCCTGCCTCAAAAGGTAAACAACAATTAAAAAAAAAATCTTGCTTCTGTACTCAATCTCCCTACCTAAAACTGGGGCTTGAACCCAGGTGTGCACCACCATACCTGGCTCTAAGTGGCATTCTCTTCTCCAATTTTGGTAACCCCTTAGTGAGAGCAGAGTCAGAGCTAAGAGTGCTAGCTTTGTCCTTCCTATCTATCCTTGACTCAATATTACAACTACAAGCCAGGAGCTTGATAACCCCAGACACTCTTCTGAGTAGCAGACTGAAATGTGTGCTTTCCATAAGCAAAAGCAGCCCAAGAGGAAAGAGCCTTTACGGCTCTGAGTGGAACATGGATGTGTGCAGTGTTTCCTCCCAAATTCTCTAAGCATACACTGTTAGTCACTACTACTATTTCCTCACAACCACTAAGGAGAGGAGAAAGTAAATACCTTATGATAGGTATGTATACAATGGTTAGGAGAAATATAACAGATATTAAAACTGGTTTGGGGCTGGAGATTTAGCTCAGTGCTTAGAGTGTTTGCCTCACAAGCATGAGGCCCTGAGTTCGATTCCCGGCACCAAAAAAAAAAAAAAAAAAAAAAACCCAAAAAAAAAAAACTGGTTTGGACCTTTGGAGAGAGGACTAGAAAATGCATCCTGAGGGATTCTGAATCGTCTTTTAAGCATGAGTAGAAGATGTGAGGAAAAAGGTGGAAAATGAAACATGGCAGACTCCTGAAATCCTATAAAATGACAGTGGAACAATAAAAAAGAGCCAGGTGTGAAGGTACATGCCTGTAATCCCAGCACTTGGGAGGCAGAGGCAGAGGCAGGAGCATTGATCACCATGAGTTCCGGGCCAGCCTGGGCTACACAGTGTGCTCAAGGCCACCGTGAACTACACAGTGAGACACTGACTCAAAAAAACAAAAAACAAAACCCAAAGAATAAAAAAGAAACCCTTGGAAAGTATCTTTTTTAAGAGTATTAATTAAATGTGGGTATAGAATGTATACATAAAGTTTTCTCCCTAAACCGTGCATTGTCTGATATTTTCCTACTTTTTTTGATGATTCTGAATAAGTACTATAGCCATCAAATAAGGTGTTTTATAAAAAAGAAAGGACTGAAAATAAGAGGATGTTTTAAGTTAAAAATGTGACAGAAAGGAGGGTTAAGAGTCTCCCAGAAGCAGAACAAAAAGTCAACAAGAAAAATGGGAGATTAAAAGATTAAAGGATGAAAAATAATAGAAATTCTAAGAAGTGAAGGGAAAGAATATTGAGAAGGAAGTACTACAGAGGTTGAAGATTTAGCTCAATAATACAGCACTTGCTAAGCAAGCTCAAGGCCCTGAGTTCAATTCCCAGAACCAAAAAAAACCACAAAAGTACCACAAAAATAATACAAAAACCCAGGTGTAGTGGTGCATGCCTATAATCGCAGTACTCTGGGAGGCTGAGACAGGAGGATGGAAAGTTCAAGCACACCCCGAGCAACTCAGCAATTTTGTGAGACCCCCCCCACCTCACAATTAAAGGGGTCAGGGGTTGCCGCTATAGTTCAGTGTGAAGGACCTGGGTTCAATCCCCAGTACTACAAAAAATAAAAGTAATATAAGAAAACTGCTCAGAATTAGATGAGTCACCAGGCAGAGAGAATTTGGGGCATCACCACAACAAATGACTCACAATGGGATCAAAGTAAGTCAGAAAATGATGCAGTGATCTCTTGAACTCCTTTTTATGGTTGGTGCTTGGTAATGAACCTCAGGCCTCACACACGATAAGTACGTGATCTACCACTAAGTACATCCTCAGCGCCAATATCTTGAACATTCTGAAGAAAACTTAATTCAAATAATTATCAATTTGCCAAACATGGGGGAATAAAAGCACTTTCCAAACTCATAAGGTCTCAAAATTTTATCTGCAGAAGAGAATGCTGAAAACAAAGAATAGGGAGGTTCTCGAATTCCAAATCCTAAATTCTGTGCCACACGTCTCATCATTGTTAACAGTGTACTCTGTATCATATTAGATAATTTTAAAAGGCTGAATTTCTGAATGACAGAAAAGCTCTGGAAAGGTCATGTAAATGAATTATCCGGCACATATTAATAAAGCATACATGTATACAAGCTAAACCACTGGGTACTCAACAGAGATATTTTAAAGCTTTACTCCTGTTTAATTATCTAAGAGGTGGTTATTTAAACCATACCTACAGAAAAATCTGAAATGTTGTTGAAGCCTGTCGTAATATTGAAACAAGTTGTCTTCCAATAAAACTGTCCCTGAAGAAAAGCAGAGTCATCTGGAAACTGGATTTTTAGTTACTACTGTAATTAGCAACAATAATTTTTTAATTAATAAATACATGAATGTTTTGAATGTAGATTGCTTTAAAAAAAAGATGAAGCTATTAATAAAAATGAACACTGTAAGATGAAGAACCAAATTGTGAGACAAGATGTTGAGATCAAAGTCTGAAGGGTAAGAACAGAAGAGAACCAAAAGAAAGCTGAAAATATACATGCAAAATTAGGCTTCAAGCAAGAGATTCATCATTTGGGGAAGTCTCCAAAAACACGATATGGTGGGATCACAGAAAGACTGCCAAAGAGAAAGCACACAGAGAAAAGTAGGTTGATTTGAAAGAAAATAAAACTGAAAGGCAGAGAGGAAAGTACTGTTGATTCATATAGTATAGTGGTGGCGAACCTATAGCACGTGTGCTGCAGTGGGCTGGCTGCAAGCACTCTAACCGATGAGCTAAATCCCCAGCTCCCTGTTTCCTGTTTCTTAAACACTCGAAAAAGTCACCTATTACTACTACTACTACTAGGTAGTTTATATGGGCTAATCTAGAACGTTTTCTTCTAGCAGTCTCAGAAAGTATTCATTGGGGTTGGGGATTTAACTCAAGTGGTAGAGCACTTGCCTAGCAAGTGCAAGGCCCTGAGTTCGATCCCCAGCACCCCCCCAAACCCCCAAAAAACATTAATAGGAATTTTTTTCCTACAAGCTGGGGATATAGCTCAATAGTATAGTGTTTGCCTAACATGTTCAAGACCCAGGGCTAAACTCCAAAAAAAAATCTTATCCTGGGAAGAGAAAAAATTTAACACTGATTTAGACTGTTCTAAACAAGTTAGAACATCACAATAATTCGTAAGTTTTCTACCTTTTATACTAAGGAGATCAATTATTGTTCTGTACAACAAATTCTTTTTAACACTAAGATTATTTAGTTTTTCTTTGTTGCCATGTACACAGCAAACCTTGTATGTGCCATCTCAAACCTTTTTATAAAGTATTTACCTAAAGGACAGCACTACTGAGAATGAGAATGAAAAAATAAAAAAAGACTGTGAGCAAAATGCTACTTCTATAGCTGAAGAACAGACTGAGGTTGAGGCAAAAGGATTTTAAGTTTTTGAAGCCAGTCTGGGAAACTCAGTGAGACCCTGTTTTGAAAAAATAAAATGGATGGGGATGCAGCTCAGTGGTAGAATGCCTGCCTAGCATCAAACCCCTAGCCTGGAGTTTGATCCAAAGAATGAATGAATGGAAGAAATAATTTTTTTATAAACTGATATAATTTTCAAAACTTTTTTAAAAAGCAAAAGGTGAATGATGCTGCCAGTTTGATTTTTTTTTTTTTTTTTTTTTTTTTTTTTTGGTGCTGGGGATCAAACTCAGGGCCTTGTGCTTGCCAGGCAAGCACTTTAACCACTGAGCTAAATCCCCAGCCCCTAATGCTGCCAGTTTTATTAAAAAAATAAGACAAAAGATAAGTAAGTTATCTCTGGAAGACTACACAAGAAACTGGTTGTACAGACAGACTGCCTCCAAGGTACAGGGGTGAGAGGGGAAACGTATCAGTCAATGCTTTTTGAATTTTATGTCATGTACAGGAATGGCCTATTTTAAAAACAAAGGGGAGGAGGAGGAAAAAGTAGAGGGAGGGAGTATAGTGGGGAGGAGGAGAAGATAATATGTCTCAGAAGAAAGTCTAGGCCTAATACCAAAATAACCCTATGCACAGATTATATTCCTGGTGAAGACCTGGCTACTAACAAGGCAACTTTTAATGGTACTCCTTATTAACTGCCACACCTAAAAAGCTCTCCTTGCTGTCATTCAGTTTAAACTTGTTCTTCCTACTCTCCTCTTCTATAGCCTTGCCCATCTTGATTACAATTCAAAGACCCTCTTCTGGCAATGCAGAGTTTTATTCCATACACATCTGGTGGGCTTATGCTTAGTACTGAAGCATGCAAATCACCAGGTGACACAGTTACTGCTTCCAAGTTCCCTCTAGTCCAGCAGCAAATACGAATACGTGTTCATGAAAAGGAAAAGGAAAAAAGGATAAAAACACTTTTGTGAAGAACGGTAATCACTGATGAATAATCAGGTCATAATTGTTTCTCCAATTTTAGATTTCTGTTTTCTAGACAAACTGAATCCACATCCAAGATTTTTCCTTAAGTACTCCCTCTTATAGTAATTGTTAAAACACCAAAATCACTACAGCTGTCCAAGTGATGTCGCATCAGTTAACACATACCTGAAGAGTAGGAGCCCTCCTAGCATCCAAACCACCCAGAAAATACTTTTGGGACCACAGTTCATTCCTCTCCCATCCCACATATATATAGGTTTCTGTTAGAGAATATGCTTATATTTGTGGGCCGTCACACCAGAAAAGTCAAAAGTCTTCCACTGATCTCAGAAGTTATGAAAATTTCTTGCTGTTCAGTCATGGGCCACTGGTTAAAAATTACTGCATTATTAAAGTCAAAAGATACTCCAACAAAACATTAAAATGGTTTCTAGGATAAAATGAATGCAGACTTATTCCAGTTTTTAAATCAGAAGCAGATTAAAAGAAATGAGAAAAGTACCAAAGAGAACATAATTGCATAAGATGCCTGGTGAAAACAAAGAAATGTTTATTATTTAGGTCCTAAAATGGGGTAGAAGAACACAGGATTTAAATCAAAAGGCCTGAGTCAATTTTCAGCACTGTCACTCCAAAGTCATAACCTCATAGGCCTGTTTATTTCCCTTTTACAGCTGCTTTAAAAAAATTACACCCCCCCAAATACCTCACACAGCACTGAAACAATTACATGAACACAAGTATTTTCTGACCACCTATCAAATACAAGATACACACTATGGATTCAAGAAATAGTGTGGTAGTATTGAAAAAGATAGGCCTGTCTCCCTTTTTTCAAAAACTTATGAAATACCATACTATTTATCCAGGCTCTTCACATTTAGGAAGTAGAACAGTAAGACTTGAGTGGCCAAGAGAGAAGTCTTCTTTGTTCAGTGTGCCCTATGAAATGTTATTTGCTACGACTGGAAAGGATCTTACGGGATCATACACAAAGGCAGAACAAGCACTGTCTTAGAGGAACAGGCATGATTTTGCTTGGGGAAAAGTTGAACCTTAAATGAGGAGAGATGGCGATGTGAACAGAGTTGTACTCAAAACACTACTCTGTATACTGAATGCAGCACAGATTGTAGAAGATACCTAGTAATCATTATCATTCAGAGGTCATTTATTATTATAACCATTACTACCCAGATACTATAATAAAAATAACTTTTACTAAAAAGATTAAGAATGGTCCCTGCCCTTGAAGATCTCACAGTTTAGGGTGACGAAACAATGACCTAAGGAAATAATTTCTGTAATCTGTTATAATTACTACATTTCTTTAAAAATTCAGAAAAGGACAGTACAGAGAATGAACTGCAACCATCAATCTAAATAAAAGAATATTAAGAAAAAAGATACTCCAAGCACAGAGAAGAGTATGTTTAAAGACACGGAGGAGTGAATACACAGAAGGACTGATGTGGGACTGGGGATTTAGCTCAGTGGCAGAGCACTTGCCTAGCAAGCTTAAGGCCCTGAGTTCGATCCCCAGCACCCAAAAAATAAAGAAGGACTCACGTGATTCCTGCACTGAATATGTAAGAGAAATTGATGGGCAAGGTTAGGGCAGACACAGAAAAGGCTTCCATGCTATACATCAGATGCTTTGTTCTTTGAATAATGGAGATCTCTGCAATGCTACTACAGATTTCTATCAACCACATTGTGTCTTTACAAGTTAATGGGGGCTGGGGATTTAGCTCAGTGATTAGAGTGCTTGCCTTGCAAGCACAAGGCCCTGAGTTCGATCCCCGGCACCACAAAAAAAAAAAAAAAAAAAACAAGTTAATGCTGTAACATAATGAAGGATAACATGAAGGGAGAAAAGAATGAGAGCAAGGAAAACGGGGCTGTTCCAAGAGCCTAAACAAGAAGTGACAAGAGGCAGAAGGACTGGAGCCTGTATCACAGGATAGGAACAAGGCTTCAAAGAGTGAACAGTTCCTGACCAAGCTGAACAGGCTCTTCCAGAAGTGCCAGTTGTCAGACAGCATGTACATCACTCTGAAAAAATATGATGGTTGAACTAAATCTCTCCCAAGGAAGGGTTCTGTGGAGGGCTTTGAGCCCTCACACAACAAATGTCTTTTGAGAGGTACAGATGGGAAAAAGCAGATCAGCACTGTGGTGAGCTCCCAAGAAATAAGTTTCGAAAGGTTTACTGAAACCTGTTGACAGCAAATGTGGATGGACTGAAGAAGAGTGACAAAAAGAGCAAGAGTAAGAAGAGCCAAAGCAGCAGAGTGAAGAGCACTGGATTCTCTGCTTTTCCAACTAACCAATGAACCAATTTTTCCTTTGCTTTTTACTTTTGGCTACAAATCTAGGTTTTTGGTTCCTCCACTGGTAAGTATTTTCATGTGAAATTTTCATGTCATTTTGGAGAGGAAAAGGCGGCAGTGTTTACAAGGTAGTTGTGGTAAGAAACTAGATTTGTGCCGCATGGTTGTCTATTCCTGGGTTACACTTTCTAAAGGCCTCTGTAGTCACTTCTCTGAGGAGCAAACAAAAAACAAAAAGAAATGACAAGAGCCTGAATTAAAAGTGGCAACGAGTTGATGTAACCTATGGACATGTGGGACAGAAGAAATTTCAGGTGCTCCAAAAATACAACCTTCTTTGAGACAGAAAAAGAGTAAGTAAGAGTCCTAGACGGAAGCGCAAGAGATTCAGAAGAGGGTATGGTCTCAGATGAACAGAAGCAAAGAGAAATGCAGAGTGGTCAAATACTTTGCATATATAGACACCTGACACATGTTTTAACACAGTCTGCTCACAGCTCCTAGAAGCAATGACTTCCCCTAGAACTCAGTTATTGGCTTCAAAATATCATTTCCCATCACAAGGAACCAGAGCTTCTCAGAGAAAAGGCTAATTCCAGGCTGACAGGGCAAGTACAAGACAAGTCTGGAATAGAATGCTGTACCAAAAATTTAAAAAACAATGGAGCTGGGCATAGTGTGGCTCATGCCAGCAGTTCCAGCACTCTGAGGAGCTGAGACAGGAAGGTCATGAATTCAAGATGAGCCTCAGAAATTCAGCAATTTGGTGAGATCCTGATCCAGTCCCAGAAAAAAAAAAAAATAATCTGGGGAACATAGCTCAGCACAAAGGTTAGCTTCATTTCCAAGTTGGGACCAGGGGGATGTCAAAATGACACAGAAGCCATCTGGAAGAAGTTCCCACTAGCAGTTTATACACAAAATAATGGAGTTGTTGGATTATCATTTATCAAATAAAGCAAGAATCCATTAAACTATTATAAGTGCTGGGTGTGAAGGTGCACACCTGTAATCTCAGCACTTGGGAGGCTGAGGCACAAGGACTCAAGGGTCGCTGTGAGTTTGAGGCCAGCCTGAATTATACAGTGAGACCCTGTTTCCAAAAACTAAAACGGAACTTAAAATTTAAAACATTAAGAAGAATAACATATTTTCACTATAGTTAAAAATAAGATTACCAGCTACATTACACTAGAAAAGTCTCTCAAATTTCTGACTGACATCTTCATGATCCTGAAGGAGGAACGTTCCATAACAGTCTTTTCCAGCCTAGAAATTCTTTCTGTAAATGCATATTACTCTCTCATTTCTCAGATGGTCTCACATCCAAATCACTTAAAAGTAACTTTTCCTCAACAAAGTCAAGACTTTAAACAATGACAATAAAACTAACTTCATGGGTAACAGAAACATGATTGTTCTACATTTTTAGGGAAACGGAATTAAGAGTTCGGGGCTGGGGATTTAGCTAAGTGGTTAGAGTGCTTGCCTCACCAGCCCAAACCCCTGTGTTCAATTCCTAGCACCAAAAAAAAAAAAAAAGAAAGAAAGAAAAAATTAAGAGTTTACCCAAAAGAGTAAAGGAAAAATGATTTTGTTCAAAGACAAAATGTTTAAAGTGGTCAGATTCTGTATTTTATCATTTAGATCAGGTGTTGGCAAACTTGTATAAAAGACAAGATAATATACATTATAGGCTTTTGACCTATCCCATCTCTGCAGCAACTACTCAACCATACCACTACAGCACAAAAGCAGCCACAGATAACACATAATGAATGAGCATGGCTTGTGGTTAAAAAACAAAAAAGCCTTTATAAAAATAGGCACTGGAGAGCTGGGGATTTAGCTCACTAGTAGAGCACTTATACCTACTAAGCTAAAGACCCTGAGTCTGACCCCCAGCACCCCACTCCCACGCCCAAAAAAGGCAGTGGACACCTGATTAAGATGAAAGTATTTAATTTGATAATAAAGTGAACTACTAATATTGGACCATTTTTGCCTTTTACCAAATGAGACACTAAAAAATTTAATGCAGCATTATCCAAAATAGCATTCTTTGAGGACAATTCTAATAGTTTTTAAAAAGCTAGGTAAGTAATATTAATCCTCATGGACATAAAATAATCTTTTAACTCTACTAAAGCTGAAATTTATAATAGAAATCAAGATATGTAACTGTTGCACAGCAGATTTTACATAAAATATTAGTTATAGAGTGAAATTTCAAGCATCAAACATTTCAGTTTCGGTAACTGTATTTTATTTCTGTTTTCTGTAGAGAGTTTAATGCTTAATTTTCTAGGCAAATACTGTATTTTAAAAATAAGGATAATGTCTAGATAAAGATGAAAGAACAGTGAGAATAGTCTTTAAGAAGAGCTCAAGTTTTCACATAGGAAATGTTATCCCTAAACTACCTAAATCCAGGTACAAATGAAACTACACGGACTTATTAGGACAGATGCACATCTGAAACCTTAAGTGTTTATAAGAGAGATTGTGGAATCACTAACCACTACAACCTGTTGGTGTTTAATAACAATCGAAACTGCCAAGTTCATGGGAACCTTACCTCCTCCTCTTCACATGGTCCAAATGAATGAAGACTTTCCAGTCAAGTTATAATTAGTCATTACATGTAACCAAGTATTTTGTCTTGTGAAATCTTGGCTGTATTTTTAGCAGAAGGGATAATGTACAATAATGCCTTTTCAGACAGAAATATATGCACACATCCCTGCCAAAAATGTAGCCCAGTAAATGTGCACATGAAACGAATACATGCTCATAAGCAACAATGTGCTAGGTGAAGTTTCTGGTTCAGGTCTACTTTAGGAGTCAAAACATGTAAGCCTTGTGGTGTCAAGGCAGTGGTCCTGTGTATATAGGTATAGAAAAAGTAGCTCACTTAATCCTTTCTCGCCAGGAGTAGGGATTTTCCCGGAACGACATCCATTGTCGGCAATGGACGCACCAAAATAACGCCGGCGCCAGTGAGTTAACCACCTCTGTCCTCTTTTCACCTATTATATTTTTCATGCATCATCCAACTTCCCAACCATCTTCCTGTTTCTTCACAGAATGCACGCTAGGTTCTTGTTTTTCTTCAGCACGAAGTTGGAAATGGAGTTGAGAAAGGGAGACACATGGTCAGCTGGTGATGTTAACAAGCTCCTTGCTGCCCTGAGAAGCTAGATGGAAATGGTTCAAGTTACAAGGGGGATCATCATCAGATCTGGGAGGACAAAGAGTAATTCATGAAGCTTCATTCCCTTCCCTCCCACCCTCTTTCATTTACTGATGATCCCTACAGTCTGCCTTCATAACAAAACCAAGATTAAGGAATCTGAAGCAATCCCTTTCAGGTCTTCACTCTGTCCAGTGTTGAAAAGGCAAGTGGAACACATGTCCAAAAATGTTACAGGGTCCCCAGAAGGTCAGGGAGACCTGGAGTGGCTAACATAATCACCATTTTAGGTCAATGATTTTTAGTATGGTCTTGGAATTAAATATCAGTAACTAACACTGTGCTTGGCAACAGGTGCTTAATTAAGGTTTGCTGAATAAGACATTTTTTTAACCATTGTCTACTTGAACACATAGGTGGAAGTCAGACAGAAGTAGTTAACTCTTTTGATGCCGGGATAGTATGGATATACATATCACATTAGGTCAATGTGTTTCTTTAAAAGGTGTTCAAATTATGGATTCCTATTTCAGACTTCTGGTTAAATGCTATCTAAATTATCTTAAAAAAAGACAACTATAATCAGAGTTTAGAAAACATAGTCACAGTAAATGTTAAATAGAATATAAAGGAATAAAGAACCCCCCGCTCCAATGTGTAATATAACATCACAGTTCACAGGCAAGTAAAGATATTTCTCAGTAATCCAATTCCAGAAGAAACTATAGTTTGAAGAAGAAAGGAAGACTTTATTTAATGGCTCCCTTGATACTAAGAGTTAGGACAAATCCAAAGCATGAAGGATAAGAAAGATATTTAAGCGTAAATAAAACTTTAAACCTGAAGTCAAGAGGATCGTGAACCTATATACTATTGTAAAACTGCTTTGATCTTTCAGACAGAAGTGAGGACAAGAAGATGGGGAAGATAACTTTGTAGGACTAATAAATGCCCAGTGTGTGAGTTTAAATTACTCCAGTTACATCTAATTGGGTTAAATATATTCTAGAGAGTAATTCATACCATCACGATGACAGAAACTATTACACAGAAAACCAAAAATATTTACTTTTTATGGGTTTTAAGAAAAGACAGGTTTATGATGATCATATCTTGGCAACACAAAAAAGTCATCAACCAAAGACTTCTCAGGCAAACTACTGGGTCTATAATCCCATTCAATCTCCTTATAAACTATGGCTGCAGAGGTTTCCTCTATGGCCACTTTTGTACTTGTCTCCGTCTCTACCCTTGTTATTGAGCTACAGTCCTAAGTGTAGGCTCCAGCAGCAGCCCTTCAAACAAAAGAGGGACTTCTTTTTGGGGGGAGGGGGCTTTTGTGTGCTGGTGATCGAACTCGGGCCCCTGAGCTTGCTAGGTAAATGCTCTACCACCTTGAGCTGAATCCCCAACTCCAAGGGAGACTTCTTTTAGGGATTCCTGTACTTTGATATAACAGGCTTTAAATAAGTGACCATCCCAGCATCTCTTTCAATTAACTGCAATTCTGATTACTGGAACTTACTCACTATTGCAAGCAGATTTGTTATAAACGCTTCCTTTCATATTTATTTAAAAAGTCAGATTTCACAATACTGAATAAAGCTGAGTTTACGCTGAATTTTAAGCGATGAAAAAGTAACATGAGTAAGAACACAAATCAATAATCAAAAGCTGAAACCACACCATACTTAAAGAAGGGTCTCAACACGGCAAATAGGAAGCACAGAATACAACCAACCAACTACTCATTTTGTTCAGTGTACTACCAGGTCCACTGGATCAAATCACAGGATCTAATGTGGTGAGCTTTGTAGTTTCATCTTGCAGCAAATAAATCTGGATTGCTTCACCTTTGGCAGAAGAAAGGAGAAATAGAAAAACAGAAGATAGGAAATGACCTATTCCTACAGGGTCCTCAAGACCTGGATTTCAGGTCCAGCATTTACAACCAAAACAGTACCAAATCTCTCATAAACTCATCTTGGTACCACTCTTGTATTTATTTAAAACCCAGGCTGGGTTTCCTGGAAAGCAAACCTTGTACATCTTACTACGTAATTTTTTAAACAAAAAATTGATTTATATATTAGTAATAAGGGTTCTTGACCTTTCTATTTTTCCTTTAAATAACATATTTTTTTCTGTTTTTTTGAGAGGGGGTCTCACTATTAGTTCAGTCTGGCCTTGAACTCAATGTATAGCCCAGGCTGGCCTCAGACTCATGGCAATTCTCCTGCCTCAACCTCCTGAGTGCTGGGATTACAGGCATGCACTACCATGCCCAGGTAGATAACATTTTTTTGTCCAAAGAAATAGGAACTTAAAAGCAGGCCTATTTGCGAGACAATAATGGAACTGAATACTAACTGGCTCCATAAAGTTGTTTTTATATAGAATAAAAATTCATGTTCAATCATTTTTTGATAAGTTACTAAATTACTTTGGTTTTTCTGATTTTAATTTTATAGTAATCCAATAAACTGATTTCCAATTAATTTAAACATTAAATTTTTTCTCATTACAAATAGAATCAAGATTTTTCTGAAAAGATGTGTTTTTTTCATGTGAAGAAGAGTTCTTGATGACTGTAGTACTGTAACATGTTTCTCTGAATGAGGGAAAAGGAGACATCTGCATACTGGCTTGGCTGGCCTATGACTTTTACCAAGATTTAAAGAATATTTGAGACACATTTAACATTAGCTGAGAGTAGAGAGGGTATTCCACTTTTCAGAAATACCAATGGTTAGAAAGTAGCTAATTCCACTTAGGTTTACAGAACCCTAAACCTAAATAATTCAGGTTAAAGTGAAGAAAAAGTGCTTTCTTACCTTTAGGTCTTTCCAGCTGTCCAGCAGCTTGGTGGCCAGATCACTTATGTCCACAGTTTTATCCGGCTGTTCTTGGCTCCTCTCACTCTCCACATCAGACACACCCTCCTCTTCATCTTGGGATGGTGTTTCCTCAGCAAGGGGCTCCTCCAGCTTGGTGCCACTGCTCTCCTTGGGCTCTATCTCAATGTCAGCTTCTGGTTCCAATGTGGGCAGTTTACTGGCTTCCATGGTGGTTTCACTTTCAACTTTGGAGTCAGGCAGCTGCTCAAGGAGTGGCTGCTGTGACTGCATCTCTTCCTCTTCCTCTACAGTGACATTTTCTAACTGATCAAGGTCCTCTTTGCCATCCTTGCCTTCCAGCTCACTGGTTGCATCAGAGATTGCACTGTCCATGCTATTTTCACTTATAATTTTAAGTCTTCGAAACATGAGTTTCTTGGGAGTGTCCGTGTCAGCTTCTGTGTTCAGCTTGGTGGAAGGATCAGGTGTATTGAGGGGTGTGTGTGCACGCGATGTATTCTCACTGGAATACCCATCTCCTTCACTCAACTGAGGGACAGCAGTCTTGGTCTGAGACCAACGTTGAATAATTGGAAGTACTTTGCTTTCCTCCAACATATTTTTAGTAGGAATGGGCAAGTGTTCCAAAGTCTTTATAATCTGATTAAACAAAATTTTTTTAAAAATCACATCACTGAATGGCTAAAGAAGATGTGGTTTTTCTACACAATGGAGTACTACACCACCATAAAAAAGGATAAATTAGAGTCATTTGTATGTAAATAGATGTTCCCTGAGAACATACTATTAAGTGACATAAATCAGACACTTATCAGTACACATCAAATTGTTTCTCTGATATGAGAAACCATAAGTGTAAATAAGGACAAAGGGGTAGAATAGATATTATGTTTAAAAAAAAAAAAGAGAGATAGTATTCAAAAGAGAGGAGAACTAGATAGGGAAAAGGGGGATAAAGAAGAAGGTTAAAAGAAAAGTAAGATGAAAGGGGAAAAAATGGTAAAGTGTAACT